>SNQJ01S0068111.1:96575-113828 GCA_010110895.2 Picea sitchensis | reverse complement strand
TATATATATATATATAAAATCCTCGGTCTAGTGGATCAACACTAGATGGAAACTAAAGGGTCATGTGAAACTGAAGTTGGGATCGAAAGGCTTTCTTAGAACTATTTTCACTAACTTGGAAGACATAAATATTGTCTTAAAAAATGGACCCTATTTATTCAATTATGTTGGACTCTATCTTCGGTTTTGTATGGAGAAGTTCATCCCATAAAAGGATGAATTCACATGCAAATTGGTGTGGATTCGTCCATACTCATTGTTGTAAGTGTTTTGGGACAAGGAAACCCTTGAAACCATTGGAAATACCCATGACAATTCAATGAAAAACTTAGAACTGACCAAACAAGGAAGATACACACCATATGCAGGAATCTATGTATACATGAATGTCTCGAATATGATTCCTGAGTCTATATGGTTAAGCTATCAATATTCAAAGTGGATCCAGACCATCGACTATGAGCACATTCCCTTTAGTGTTGATGTTTGTAGCATCAAATAGGTACTTCCACACAAGTCTAATTGTCTAGACATGTGGAAGTTGTCCAAAGCCTTCTACCTTGAGACTTTACTTTAGTTAAAAGAATATTAAAGTAAAGTTCTTTTATTAATTAGTTGAGTTTTATTTAATGAAATGTTAAAGTAATTAACATTAGTGAATTAAATACTAGCCATTGATCTCAAGTGAGGTGAGAATTAATCTCAATCATCAACCACTTTAGAGATTAGGGTTGGGTCATAACTCAATCTTATAAAAGCATGGTAGGGGTGAAGGAGGAGACACTTGACACACTTGACTATTTTGATATAGAGAGGGTTGTATCACAAAGTACTATGATTCAAGGAGATCTTGGATAGGTAGAGAAGGAATTCCATCTAAATAATAGTACACGTCAGGGAGAAGAGAGATTAGAGGTAGTCGCAAGTGGGTTTCAATAGATTGGAGCCAAAACAACAGGGTCACGCTGCACAAAGTTTTTCATACAGTATTTGTGAGTGTGTACGCATGTTTTAGTGGAGATAGGTTCACATACACAAATTTACTTAAGAAAAGGAACATACAAATCGAGAAATGTGAAATTTTAGGATCGTACAACAAACCTAGAGTTTTTAGGGTTTGCAGGTGCTTTCTGAAATTTTCTGCATTTTTTGTGTGGGCCAATATCCTAGTACGAGAGCCATTGTAATCTTTGAAGTTTTTTGAATGATAAACTTAGTTGATGGGAAAAATATCTTTGTGTATTGTGTATGAGATTTTGGTTTTCAATATTGTTTCTTCTATATTTATTTGAATTGATTATTCCAGCAAGTGTATTATGTTTTTTGAGTTGCTAATTTGATTTACAACAAGGAAATCACTAGTAAACAAAGTACCTAGTTGTTGGGATAGGGTAAATCAACATGGTATCAAATCTCTCTCTCTGAGAGGGAGGCCAAATCTTAGATCCATGGAAGTTAGAAGAAGATCTATAACTAGCAGTCATAAATCAAGGGTTGGATTTAAGGTAAATAGTCGTACTGAAGCAAAACTAGGGTTTGCAGTCATACATAGCTATATGTGGGTTGCAGAAGGAATAATCGTGTACATACAAGGGTTTTCTTAAGGAAATTCGTGTACATATGTGAGTTTTATTGGAGATAGGAACGTACAGGATTGTACATGTCAATATAGGGGAAATATATCATGTCTAAGGGATGGCATCATCAAGTCTGAAACTTGAACATAGATTAGATGGAACATCCAATTTCCTATCTTGGAAAGCAAGAGTTACTTTGGTGTTAAAGGAGTATGACCTTTGGGAGTCAGTGGAAAAAGTAGTTGCTTCACCAACAAAATTGTAAGCTTTGGAAGCTCACCAAAAGAAGGAGATTAAAAATGAGTGAGTAATCTTGGATTCAGTGAAGGATAATTTAATTCCTCACTTATCCAAGAAGAAGATGAACAAGGAGATGTTTGGTGACATGGTAGGATTATTCTAGAGCACTAACATGAATAGGAAGATGGTCTTAAGAAATAAACTCATTTTTGTGTAGATGCCTAGATATGACAATGTTAGCAACTATTTCATGAGGATCACTCAGGCACGTGATCAAATTGCATCTATAGGGGAGAAATTAGATGACATGGAGCTCATGAATGTGGCATTGAATGGTTTTCCCAAGTTCTAGGAGCCATTTTTCAAGGGAGTTTGTGATCAGGAAAGACTCCCAGATTGGAAGAGGCTTTGGGATGATTGCATCCAAGAAGAGACTTGAGAAGAGTCTAAAGAAAGAAAGTAGGGAGATTAAGAGGAGGAGAACGTGGCCCTTGTTAGTAAGACAATAAAAGGAAAATGAAGGGGTTCCAAGGGTAATAGTGAGGAGTCAACCTCACGGCTAGGTAAGAAGAACTTGAGTAAAATCAAGTGCTTTGTGTGTCATAAGAATGGACATTATTTATCTGTGTATGGAGAAGAATAAGGGAAGAGGAAAGACACAAACAACAACATCAATAGAGACATAGCTAGATGAATTTGTAGTGAAGTATGAGAATGATTTCTCACTATTTTATTTCCTTTCTACCAACACAACTACTAGGAGTGCATGGTACTTGGACAATGGTGCATCTTGTCATATGAAAAAAGAATTGGAGCTATTCAATAGTTTGACAAAGAAGGACTCATGCATTCATGTGGAAATTGGTGACAATGGTAAATATGTAGTGAAGGGAGAGGGAACTATCATGTTTCAACTTGAGTCAATGGGTTTGTTAGAGTCCCATGATGTTCTTTATGTACTATAACTAAAGAAGAACTTGGTCTAAGTTTCAGTTTTGGAGGACATAGGTTTTTCTATGAATTTTCAAAGAGAGAAAGTACTCATACATCTAGAGGGAGCTAGCCTTGAGACATCAGTGAGCATTGTGGTCAGAGAGGGAAGGTTATATAGGTTGTAGGGAAATCATGTAGGTGAATCCAAGGGGATCTTGGATCGATGTTAGTTACAGAGGATGAGGAGTAGGAGGCTTTGAAGGGTGAGTAGAGTTCAAAGAATTCTATAGTGAGGATTCAACCTTCATATGGGAAGAGAGAGTTATCCCCTTTCAGTTCTGTCAAGAGACCCAGTTGGTACGATATGACATTGATGGATCCTTAGTGGTAGGAGGAGTCTCCTAGGAGCATATTGAAGGAGATAAGTCCTTCAATGAAGTTTCCAAACTTCATGGAACTGATATGGAGTGCCATCTATTATGTGACTTCTAGTGTTTAGGATGCAAGAAGCCAACAAGTTTGGAGGGATTCCATGGGGCATGATGATGAGTAGAATATTGTTCCAGGATCAGAGGGAGAACTAGTTCCATATGGCTCTTTAAGAAGTACCTTCCTCGCTAAGAGGGAGTGTTGATGTTTATAGAATCAGATAGGTGCTTCTGTGCAGGTCTAAGTGTCTATATGTGTGGAAGTCATCCAAAGCCTTCTACCTTGAGACTTTCTTTATTTAAAGGAATTATTAAAGTAAAGTGCTTTTATTAATTAGTTGTTTTTTATTTAATGAAATGATAAAGAAATTTGAATTAGTGAATTAAATATTAGCCATTGATCTCAAGTGAGGTTAGAAGTAATCTCAACCGATAATCACTTTGGATATTAGGGTTAGGCCATAAATCAATCTTATAAAAGCATGGCAAGCGTGAAGGAAGAGACACTTGACTCTTTTGATACTAAGAAGGCTGGATCATGAAGGACCGTGATTTAAGGAGATATTGGATAGGTGGAGAAGGAATTCCAGCTAGAGATTAGTACAGGTCAAAGAGAAGAGAGAACAAAGGAAATTGTAAGTGAGTTTCAACAAATTGGAGCTGCAATAGCAAGGTCACACTGTACATATTTTTTTGTATAGTCTTTGTGTGCATGTATGCAGGGTCCAGTGGAGAAAGTTACATATACGTAGATTTTCTTAATAAAATGTGCAGACATTTTGGGAAACATGAAAGTTCGATATCCCACAACAGACCAGGAGTTGCTAGGGTTTGCAAGTCTTGTTTGAAGTTTTATTCATTTTCTCTGTGGGCCATTATCCCAGTACGAGAGCCCTTGTAAGATTTGAAGTTATATGAATTATATTATTAGTTGACGGGAATAATATATTTTTATATTGTGTATGATATTTTGGTTTCCAGTATTGTTTCCTCTATATTTATTTGAGTTGATTATTCCAACAAGTGTACTATGTTTTGTGAGCTATTTATTTGAATTACGACAAGTAAATCACTAGATAACAAAGTACCTAGGTGCCAGGATAGGGTAAATCAACATTTAGATGCCACAAATTCCATGAGCACAAGCATTTGTTTTGGGTATTCCCTCTTAATGTCCCTTCTGATGTGGTGAAACCTAGAGAAACTAAGGAAATGAGGTTTTCATGAAAATACTCAACAAGCGAAGATATGGCCAAAAACCTATCATCCCTAAGCCATCTAAAGGAGCATAAATCGGTAATATCTTTGGAATTTTGGAACTAGATGAAAACCTAGATAAGGATGATGGCCTTTTTAGGACACCATCGGACCCCCTAGTTCAAACACAACTAGTCTTGAATCCAAAGAGCCCAGAGGCAACTAAGAGGTGTAGGAAAGAAGAAGACAAATTAGGGAATCATGAAACAAAGGAGTGCACTATGGGGGAAAATGAGGATGAATTAATGGAATATAATGAAGGGGATGATGTGGATATGAGGGATTACGATCTAAAAATAATTATAGAATCATGTAGCTAGAAAGAGACAAAATCCATATTGACGCAACAACTACATATTATTAAAGAAGCCTTATGAAAAAACAAGGTCAAGCAATTTTCATATGCTTGAAAAAATATTCATCACTACTAGGAATCCAAACCACAAATTTTAAGAACCCCAAAATTACATCCAAAGAAAAAAATAAGTGAACAAGGAAGAACAATCATTAGTTTCTTTATGAAATTGGTGAGGAACTGGTCAACTCTGGGTACTATGGCCTCATCATTGATAAGTTTCATCCCAATCCTACCCCGATAAATTACCTACTTGGATTCTCAAGGATGACCTGAATGGGAATACTATGCATACAAAAATTGATTCTTTGTTGAAGAATCACACTTGGGAATTAGTTTCCTGATCACAAGGAAATAATGTTGTAAAGTGTCGATGGGTCTACAAGACTAAATTTACCTTTGAAGGTGATTTTTAGAGACACAAATATCAATAGGTTACAAAGGGATTTTCTCAATAAGAAGGTATCGGCTACAATGATACCTTTTCCACTATTGTAAATATGAACTCTATTCGACTTATTCTTTCCCTTGTTGCTCATTTTGGATGGAAAATCCATCAAAAATACGTGAAGAGTGTTTTTCTTCATGGATACCTATTTGAAGAAATATTCATGGAACAACCACCTAGTTTTATGATATATTCTAACTTGGTTTGTTGACACAAGTAGTCTCTTTATGGTTTGAAGCAAGTTTCTTGATAATGGTATGCTAAGATCAACAATTGTTTTCTTTGACTTGGTTTCAAACGTTGTGAATCTGATCATAGCTTGTATGTACTCCATACCAATGGAGATACATTGATTGTGGTTGTATATGTTTATGACCTTGTCATTATTGGAAATAATAATAATCTCATTCTTGTATTCAATAAACAACTTGTTGACTCCTTTGACATGATAGTTCTTGGTACTCTGCATTATTTTTGGGGTCTTCAAGTATTACCACTATGAGATGGTTTTTTCATTTCTCAATCTAAATATGTAATGGATCTTTTGAAATGTTTTAAGATAGTCGATTGTAAGCCCTGTGCTACTCATTTTTAATATAGAGTCAATATCACCAATACTTGTCAAAATCCCAATGTTTTTTTTTTGACAAAAACGAGTAATGGATCTTTATTTCTTTATTATAAGATAGCAATGGCAAAGCCACTGGAGCTGTTACATTATAGTTGATTCAAATTCAACTGAACTATTACAAGACTATGAGGATATACCCTCCTACCTGGGTATAGTTCTTGGAGCTAGAATTCTATCCCAATCTATAGGCTCGCAATATGGGAAGGCTTCTATACAAAATGCCTTCCTCATAGAGTTATTTTTAGAGTGCTTGCTTGGCCTAAGAGTTGCTGGAAAAATTTCCTTGGGCCCTCGTTCTTGGGAAAATCCCACTCCAGATGCCAGTCTTTATTCAGCTTCTCCATTTGGACTTCCAGCTTGCTGACTCGTTCATCAAATTCCTTCTGTGGGTCTTTGACTTCATTGCACATCTGTTCTAGCTCCCCCGAGAACCCGATTTTAGTCAATGTAATGTCAGCTTCTAATATTTCTAGTCATCGTCTAGCTTTAATGTCCAAGTTCTAGAGAAAATCGTCTTGGTTCTGTAGAAATTGTTTGAGCCTATTTAGTTCTTCTTCCATTGATTTCAGCCTTTCCTTTGTAGATGGATTTCTCCCTGAGATGGATTCCATTTACTTTCCTTCTTCTCTTGCTTGCCTTCTTGCATGCGGGTGACTTCCTTCCATTGTTGGAGTTGTGCCTCTGCGTGGTCGACTTCCTAAAATCAGAATGCTCAGGAGATGAAAAAGACCTACCCATCCTGATCTTTTATCCTCCTTCCAATGAACAATCCAATGCACCCAACCATTCCGTGTGCTCTGGCTCAGTGTATTGGTCGCGTGATGAACCTCTGGCTTTTCCTGAATATTCAACGACTGAATGATTGATATTCCTCTCAGTCCTGACACCAGTCTTGTCTCTCTGTGAAGTGTTTGAGCCTGTGACATACCTCTTTTCCACCTCACATCCTTGCATTCTTACCATACCTTTTGTCCCATTGTGGTCCTAGTCTGCGTGCCTTGGTCCTACGGGATTTCCATGTTGGTCGTGGTTCCATTTACTTGGAGTGTTCCATTGCTTAAGAGGGCTCATTTGTTGGCTTCAACATCTATTGATGCATTCAGCTTCCAGAGAACATGGAATAACTGATACGATCTTAGTCTTCCCAGAAGTAGCTAGAATTTTTCCAGTATGTGTTGGAGTTTTACATGCTTGGTCATTTTTCAGAGAATCAATGCTTGTATTATGAGTTTGGGGTCCCCTACAATCACCAGGTCTTGGACATTTTGGTTGATAGCGTGAGTCAGCCCCTGCCAAAGTGCCAATGCTTCAACTCTATTGTTTTTTTCTGTTCCTAAACCCCAGAAGTAGGTAATTTCTAGGAGTCTGTTTGATCCGGATTTATGTAGGAACACAATGAAATACAGAAATACACATAAACGCAGAGATGCAGCAGAAATAAGACTTCATTTCATTAATAGCAAATGACTGAAATATGCTTACAAACATAATGGAAATAAACTGGCTAGGGCGCTGGTAGCTTATCTCTGAGAAGAGATGTGGCTGCTACTCACATCCGTGAGAAGATGATTACAATGAGGCTCTAGAGGCCTTTTACAATAGGCGAGAATGCCAAAGTCATAGACATCCAAACCTAACTGGGAGATGAATTGCCAAAGTCATGTGGGCCCCCGTTTAGGTAAAGTTAGTACATCAACTTCAGGGAGGTCCTAACTTTTACATCTGATCTTCGTTTTAGGGCATGTGATAGCTCATTTGGAAAGGTATCATCGAGGAGATTCATTTGGGGGATCAATAATACCTTTGGTTATCATTGAGAACCTCAATCTAAAAAAACCTTCATTTAGGGCCTCAAAATGGCCCCAGTTAAAACCGCTAAAATAGTAAATTGCCAAAATTGCGGAAAACTATTTTGAGCCGGTCTGAAAAGGTGGGTGGCCACGATATCCACTGGATCAATCCTCCCTCCTTAGGAAGCAATGGGCCCCACTGCGTTGAGTTCCTCCATGAGATGAAACCACAGTGAACTTGGTCCTCGATGAGCCATTTGCCTTGGTGAAGGGAGTTGACCTTCTTTAACAACTCGATAAAGCTAGATATCCTTTGTTTTGGTGTGTTTGATCGTGTATCCATTATCCCGGTCGGTTTGAAAACCACATTCCTCGCGGTCTAAGATTTGAGACTTTCTGTTGGTGTGAGTTGTTACCATGTCGGATGTGTCTAGTAGAGGTGGAAAGTAGGGCGAAGGCGGTCCATTGAACATTAGGTGGAGACCAAGGAATGGTGGAATCTTGAAATCAAATGTGAACCCTCTGACCTTGGTGGCGAAGTGTATGGCCCATATTGAAGCCAGGGCCAGAGCTTGCAATTGGGGTCCAGTGAGGTGTTCCTTTTGCAAATGTAGCCACAAAACTGTCCTGCTTGGAAGTTGTGTGGCACCCGATGTGATCATGTTGTTGCTTGTACTTAGCATTGAAGACTGATGCGCAGATGTGTGAACACAGTGGCGGATGTGTTGAATGTGCTCAATGAGTTGTTTTTCCTTATCCGCCTTAAAATCCGGACATGAAATTTGAATCTGCACGAGTAGCCACAAATGGCATGGCTATATCAATTTGACATAGTTGCTTGAATCCCAAGCCCACTTGAAAAGGGGATGTGGCTAAGTTGAGCTATAGAGCACAGTTGCCAGAGTACATGTTGTACATAGAGGCTCTCATCCCGTAATAAATAGATTTACCTGGGTATACATCGCGAGAATATACGATCATCTGTAGTTGATGACCTCTGTTTGGCCATCTGTTTCGGGATGGGTATTTATGGACTTAGTGAGCTTGGTGTCCAACATTGACTGGAGGATAAAATGTACTAAAGGAACCTACTATCCGTCTGAGATGATAGGCGTAGGATCCAGTATACCCTTTCTCGTTCAAAGAAGAGTTTAAGCGGTAGCCTGGCATGATATTCTTCTTGTGAGGCCATTATGATGGAAATCTTCGAGAATCGGTTGTCGACCACAAAAACAGTCATTGCCATGCTTAGTAGAAGGAAGGCGGGACATTGATACATAGAGATGGATTCCTAAGATTCATTTGGGGAGTATGGCGAGTATAGAGGCCTTGCTTCTTGATGGTCGGTTGACAATGGCACAGCGGTCACGGGGACCTGATGTACTTTTTGACATCTTGTCGAAGGTTCGACTAATAGAAATACTTTTGCCCGGTCGCGCCACGGTTTCGACCACAGGAAATGCCCGACTCGGCGTAGTCGCCTCCCAAATCATCGCCCAGCAGCTTGTAGGTACAAAAGGTGTCCCAAGTGGCAGGGCATCCTGGAGGTGAGAAGTGGGAACTTGCTTACCCTCCAAAGAGTGTATTGTATGTGGCGAATGCGGATCACTTGTGTAGAGAAGCGTCCAATCGAAAGTCTCGTGCCCATAATATTTGAGCACAGTGGTTAGTGCCATTTTGGGTGGTCGACTGAGGCAGTATCCAACATTATTGGTGCTACCTTTTTGTACTTAATGTTCAAATGGGCTGACTACTTGCAATTATGTGGACCGCCAGGTGGCGATTGCAACTTCCTTGTCTGTATATGGTACTTGGTCGATGGTCTATGATGTTTGTTTCCTTTCCCAAAATGTAATGGCCATTGCCGACAAGCCTACACAATGGAATACATTTCTTTGTCATAAAGTGGGATACTTCGGTTAGTAGCCGAAGTGTCTCACTATGATATGCCAACTGAATGCCCATGTTGAGTAGGTTGCCCCAATAATAGTCGGAGGGCATGCATGCAGAATCTCAAATGGTTGTTGTAATTATGGTAATGTGAGCAGCAGTGCGGCGGACTGAGCGATGTTTCCAACTCCTGAATGCCTTACGGTGAGATTGAGACCAAAATAATTTTTTCTTTGGCTCCTCCCTTGGTGACGTGACCCAAGGGCCAAGAGTGATATGGAGAATCCCAACACAAACTGCGGTAGAAATTGGCACAGAACCTAAAAGCTATGGAGCTGTTAGGGTGGTTGGGGATAATCCCGAATGGCTTGGATCTTTGCTGGATCCACATGCACTTGCTCATCAATAATGTATCCCCAGGATCAGGGCTAGGTTATGTAAAAGTGCATTTCTCCAAATTGGCACACCGGCTTGTGTTTGCCCGCTGGGTGTTTGGAGGTCTGTCGGGGATGTGGTGGAGGTGCTTTTCCTAAGTCTGGCTGAAGATCGGAATATCATCCAAGTATACCACTACAAATGAGTTGGTGAATGGCGAAGGGATGTCATCCATTAGCCTCATGAAGGTTGGGGCCTTACGTCAACCGAAGGCATGACCAGCCGTGAAAAGGCCCTCCTTGGATTTGAATCACGATCTTCACACATGAAGGTTCGATTGGTATCCGGTGATACCCGGACTTCAAGTCAATCTTACTAAAAAAACTTTCCCCCCTTGAGTTCGTCAACAAGGTCATAAATCCCAGTAATGGGATAACAGTTTCTGACTATGATTTTATACAAAGCTCGGTAATCAATGCAGAGTCTCAAGTCCCATCCTTCTTCTACACCAATACGATCCGGCTCCCACAGTGCGATGAACCGGCTGGATGTGAGCTTTCTGTAATAGCTCCTGAATTTGCCTCTTGATTTCGTCATTTTCAGGGATAGAAGCAGCGTTAGATGGGTCCATTAGTATTGGTGCACACAGGGAGTCATATCGATGGGGTGCTTGACTTCATGATTAGCAGAGGCACCCACCAGTGGAGTGAAGATGTCCTCGATACTTCTCACGACCTTATCCATGTTGTTTTGTGTAGGTAGGGCCTTGTCACGGAGGTCATAGCCACAGTCTTCTGCTCCACGGCGGATCATCGGAAAACAAATTTCTGGTTTGGGAAATGAGCTTACTTCATTGTTTCCGGTAACCAAAGAGATAGTGGTAGGCGGTGCTATATACGATTATCCTGTACGGCTTATTTCCCAAAGTGATAATAACAACACAAGGCCTAGACTCATACACAACGTAAACCAAACTTCCACAAATTGGTTGGCCCTTAATACATCAGAAACATCAAGAAGAACAATGTCACATAATACCTCATCAGAGTGAAGGGAAAAGCGATGTTGTAGGAAGGCCGTACGACCACGAGTCCGTCCTTGGTGCAACCACCCAATGGTGTATGGTTGTGTGGGTGTCTTGTGAATTAAATGACCAACCCGTACGTTACTCTAGAAGTGAGGTTCTTCAGCTCACCATCGACAATGAACTGCAATGGGAACCCTTTACCCACATCTTGGAGATGGAAGAGGCGCTCTGCCTCCTCTGGATCTTTGGGTTCCTCATAGGATCTTGTTAATTGCCAATGGTAGCGTGGGCTCTACGCCGATGTCAGTTCCCCCTGTCATTCCCTTGTCGGGTTAAGTTGATTCGAGCGTACATCGGTCGAAGCCTTCAACTCGGCTACCGGTTATTTTGCTTGGCTAGACACTTTCGTGTTGTGGGTGGAGCTCTTATGGAACTCACACCACTTCCCGTGTCTTTTTTTGGCTTCATGGTGTTGTTATTTTCTTGTGGCTTTGGCGGGTTGTCTGGGCTACCCCGCCTTGGCTTAGTCATTTGTTCTGCGGTTTGGAATTGCACCGTGCTTAGGTTTACCAAACCCAAGTCTAAGCATACATTTTAAACTTACGCTCAATTTTGGTAGCATATCGGTATGCCACCAAGTGAGGAGATGTCGAGAAAATCCATTTCCTCACGGATATATGCGTCTGCGGACAAGCGTGGTACTTTAACACCAAAATATTTCCTGCGAATCTTTGATGCAACTTTGTGTGTAGGGTATATGAAATAGATTAAATCATCTCATACATCTTGGTCCTTCTTGCGCAGCATAGTCCATTGGCATGTATTTGTCCTCATAGCTCCCCGCGGGATAATGTTGTTCCTTGATGGAAGATCGAGGAAATAATTCCAAATTAGATTAGGTCGAAGAACAAAGAGGGTTCTCCCTGCGCCCTCTTGCCTTGCTCCGTGGGACACTGATCCTTGACCTTAGAGGCGGCACGAGTCGCGGCGTAATCTTTTCGATGAAAGTCATAGGCAGAAATATCCTTCCTATGAGATTCAACCATCTATCTACGACATGCATCTATTTGGCCATCAAATGGGAATGTCAAATTTTACTTGTACCTTAAAGGGTATCGCACCTCCAAAGTGACTACCGGTTGATGGTTCCTCCGTTCTTGTTGGTAACTGTCGAAGGATCTAGGAAAAATTATCCATCATCACATTCCTTTGTTTCTCGAGGCCTCCTCGAGAAACATTTAATAGGATCTCACGCTCCCTCATATTTCTTTTCTTCCCAGATGGGCGATTAGTGGGGGTTTAGCGAAGGCGATCTTGCAAAGGTTCAGCGGTCGAGCCCCGACTCCCTTATGCCCGATCTCGTTGGGGACATGCAAAGAAGGATCGAGAATGGGAAGACCGCTCTGATACCAGCGATCTAGATTTATTTAGGAACACAATGAAATATAGAAATACACATAAATCTGGGGAGATGCAGTGGAAATAGACTTCATTTCATTAATAACAAATGGCTGAAATAACTACAGAGACAAAATGGAAATAAATTGGCTAGGGCGCACTTTGGTAGCTTATCTACGAGAAGAGAGATAAACACTTCGCATCCCGATGAGAAGATGATTACAATGGGGATCTCTGAGAAGAGATGTGGCTGCTACTCGCATCCGTGAGAAGATGATTACAATGAGGCTCTAGAGGCATTTTTACAATAGACGAGAATGCCAAAAGTCATAGACATCCAAAAACCTAACCCCAGGAGATGAAGCACCAAAATTCATGTGGGTTCCGTTTGGGTAAGTTAGTACATCAACTTCCCGGGGTCCTAACTTTTGCATACGATCTCCGTTTTAGGCGTGTGATAGCTCGTTGGAAAGGTATCATCAAGGAGATTCATTTTGGGGGCTCAATAATTAATTTGGATATCAATGAGAACCTTTATCTAAAAAAACCTTCATTTAGGCCCTGAAAATGGCCCCGGAAGTTAAAACCTGCTAAAAATAGTAAATTGCCAAAATTGCCAGAAAACTGTTTTGAGCCAGTCGGAAAAGGTGGGTGGTCACCGATATCCACCTGGATCACCGTTGGGGCTTAATAGGATCCCTTCTCCTCCTGCCACCCCAGGATTCCCTTTGGAGGCACCATCAAAGAACAATATATGTTGGTTTCTCTTTCACTTCCATTCCTCGAAGTCCTCCTCTTCCTTCCGAATTTCCTAAGTTTCCTGTTTTCCCTTACTGTCTGTTTGCTTTGAGTGGTCCCTGATTTGGAAGTTTTTAATCCATTGTTCCTCTTCCAGCTTTAGGGGTCCTGAGATCTTTTCTTTTCAGAAGTAAGGGGCACTTTCGCCAAAGTAGGCCTTTATCCTTGTTGCTACTTATGTTGGGTTACTTGAGGTCTCCCTGAAAATCCTATTATTCTGCTCCAGTCAAATCTTCCAAAGGATGCATTTTGGAAGTTCTCTCTAGAGGGTGGAGAGTTGGCCCTTTTTTGTGGCCTAAAAGGGACATTGAGAGCTCCAATTTCGTAGTAGGGTGGAGGTTTCTTGAGGTAGAGAAAATGTTCCTGGTTTCAGCCCAAGGACCAACTGTCATACCTCCTTGGAGTATGCACATTGCAGGAGCAAGTGGTCTGAGGTTTCCTCCTCCTATAAAAATCCCAATGTTGATGCTACACATTACTACATATGGGCGGATTATTCCATGAAATTTTTCCACGTTTCAATTATTTTCATGTTTTTTTAAAATAGGGCGGGATTTTTGTCGATATTGCCATGAAAGTTCGTCAATATAGCCATGAATAGGTTTTTTTAACTTGGTCGGGATTTTCGTCACTATTGCCACGAAAGTTCGTCGCTATTGCCATGAAAATTTTGTCTATCACATTGGTCGGTATTAACGGCTAGTTGACTAGCTGATCTATATATACATGACTTTACGAGACTTTGCGACACAATTGCTATAGTCGATACACTGTTTGTGGCTTTTATTTTAGCTGTTTATTTTTTCCATCACCCACTGGTTGAACAAATCCAATTCTCAATCTAATTAGCTCGGATTTTGAACTTGCAAGGTTAGTATGTTTTTTTTATTGATGTACTCATTTAACTTGTAAAAAAAATGTCAAATGTCCAAATTTCATGTAGCTTGTTTTTTCCTTGATAATATATTATATGTGTAGTACCATATTTCATGTCTTTGGTTTTCAGATCTAGTTAGTATATTCTATGGAAAAGGGTATGTGGATTCCATAATATTCTAGGTTTATGGAATCGACATACTGTTTTCCCTTCAATTGTAGCTAGAATGTCTCTTTCTTTTCATTGATAAATATATGGAAGTGCTCTTGAAACTCAACCGTGATCGGTGAAATGATAGTAATTGATTGTCATTTTATTCTCTCTTTTATTTTTGAGAACTAACAAAAAAACACCAACAAAGCTTGATTGAAGCTGTGATACCACTTGTTACATCCCTAGTACCCAAATGGGACACTTGCATAAATTGAAAATAATATAACAGTGACAATAATGGTTGGGATACTTGCACACCTAATGGTTGGCTATCACTTACTAATTCAATTAAATGAAGGAAGAAATCTTCATGAATAAAATCTTGAAGTTGACTGTTATATTGATAAATGATAAGTTTTGGTATATATAAGATAGGGAGTAAACTCATGTTTATAACAATAAGATACATAAACACTAACCCTAAACTTATGCTAGGTATATATGTCGTTATTATATAAAGGAAAAAATTGTACACATATGACCTTATTATAAAGATGTTATCTATGTCATGATTAGGCACATAACATTCACTTTTAACTAACCACCTTAAACCATCTTAGATTATGGTTATCCACCTTTAAATTTCTTGTTTTATGACTAAGCACATTTAACAAATGAACTTATGATTATATACCATACTCTTCCAATATAAATAAAGTATATTTGTTTCAACTTTCTCAATAAAATCCAGATACCCTTTTTTTATATGTGATGTTGTTTCTCTCAATTTTTTTATAATCACATGCAATTATAGATGTAGTGATTAACTTTAGTTTGTAGTTGATGTAACTTGTTTATACACTATTAATAAGGATTATATAAAATATAAAAAATTCATGACGAAATCTACGATAACATGATGAAATCTACTAGTCTGACAATGAAAAATGAGAACATGCCAAAGTGTCTTAGAAAATAAAACTGTGACCACTGTAAGTAGCATAAAATTGTGACCATTGTATGTAGATGCAAATCAACACGTCATAATTTAAAACAACCCAACCCAATTGTGGATGAGAAGTGGTTGGCATTCTTTTTTTAGTGGTGAATTTCAAAGATTGACATTTTGTCTACAAAACAACTTAGAGGCTAGTATACTATGGTGTCGAGTGATTCAAGTTTGAGAAATTTTGACCACTTTCATTAAATGGCGTGTAATTATTTTCCATGGTGATTCATTACACACTAATCTATATTACAAATTGAAGCATATCGATCTTAATAGTTAATCGATAATAAAAAAAAAGAATGTCAAAATGTCCTAGAAGAAATAATATTGAGGATTGTAGGTCACTGTAAATAAACATATCATAATCAAAAGGAGTAGCTAAAATACAAAAAATTGGCAACTTACTATTTGGTATGGTGTAGGTAAGACAATTACTTATCAGGACAAGGATTTGTCACTGTGAACGAAAATGACAAGAAGATTGCTCGATTAAGAGCGACATTAGAGGCGAGGGGCAATGGAAAATGTTATTTCCCTTTCTATGATTGCAAAGAAAAAGACTTTTAATAACAACAGTTGAAAGACATTGTAGAGAGAAGGGGCACGCCGAAGGGGGTTATGAATATCGTCCCTTGGTAAGAGGATTCAATATTTAATGTATTCTCTGTAATAATCAACATGTCATGGATTTTAGTAATATTTCTTATTGGGATTTTTATATTTTCTATACACACTAACGTTTCTACATTATTTTTAAATATATAGATGATGCCCCCAAAATGTCAACCTCTAGAGAGTTATTTGCCAAGTACTAGCAGAAATACTCCTTTACAGGGTGATGAACTTCGAGATCAGAATATTGAAGCTGTTGATGAAGTTATTAATGATGATATGGATGGAGATAACATGAGTGATTCAAATCAGGAATATGAGGTACATATATTGATCCAAGACACATTTGCTCCAATGGATGAGGACAACCAGGATGATAGTCATGATGTTGATCCTGTACTCGAGAAGTCAAGTCAACCTCTTTATGAAGCCTCAACACCAAATCTTTTATATACTATATTTTTGTTGGTGAACCTGAAGGTTTTGAATGGTTTATCAAACACATGCCTCACACAGATACTAAGGTATTTAATTTGTTAATTATTTATGCTTGCATGTTCACAAATACTTAAAAGGATCAATTTTTTCCTATATAGCTATTTTTTTATAATTTGTAAATTAGTATATTGGATGCGGTATTGATGATTAATATTGTTTACATTGACTTATTGTTTACAATTTTTTAGATTGTTAGGTGAAGTTCTATTACCGACGTCAAATATTTTTCCACGCACATATCGCAAAATATTCGTGATTATGAAAGAAATTGGAATGGACTATCAAGCTATTGATGCATGTCCTAATGATCATATCATATATTATGGACAATATGCATTAGAAAAAGAATGCCCACAATGTCAACTAAGTAGATATCAAACCAATAAATCATCAAAGAAGGTGCCTCACAAAGTTCTTCGTTATATTTCAATAATTCCATGTTTCCAACGGTTTTTTAGGTGCCAAAGTATAGCACAGTTTATGGATTTCCATGCAAAGAACATAAGTCGAGATGATTTTCTTCGAATGCCTGTAGATGGTTCTGCATTGAAGTACATCGAAGAAAAGTGGCCAATTTTTAAAGAAGAACCTCGTAATGTTAGACTTTCGTTGGAAGCTGATGGTGTCAATCCATTTGGAGAGATTTGTTCTACGTACTCAGTGTGGCCTATTTTTTTTATAAACAATAACCTTCCTCCTTGGATGTTGATCAAGAGAGAGCACACAATGTTGGAAATGATTGTTTCAGGTATTTAATTATCTTTTATTTTCTTTAAAGTATGAAAAAATATTTCATTCTTTGTTTCGTGCATGGTAATTATTTCTTTTATATATAACTACATCTAGATAAGTATAATTAATCATGCAGTATGTTGAACCAATTAGGTAGGTACTAGGTTAAATATATGCACGTATATATTGAGCCACTTATCGATGATTTGTTGAAGTTATGGGCTG
>SNQJ01S0068111.1:79886-96565 GCA_010110895.2 Picea sitchensis | reverse complement strand
AAGGACCTGGCAATTTCTCTGGTAGACGTAGCCCACACTGGGTGAACCACGTAAATCTGTGTCTCTCTTGTATTGTGTGTCTTCTGTGTTTTGTTTCTGCATTTGTTTTATTTTATTGCTCCGCGGTCCTGTTTTTCTAACAATTTTTTCAATGTATTTGGTTTGTTTAATTTTTAACATATATATTTACTAAGTCCTATATGAGGTTTATTAATTGGAAATGTATTTTTTACTTGTTTTCCATGTTGCAGTTGAAACATCACAAATATATGTGGTGTAATGCTCATAAATTTCGTATCAAAATGTTGGATGATAAGATGAAAACCTCGGATTGTGGAATAATGAAAACCTCGGATTGTGGGATAATTGTACTGTTTAAGGTCACCAACATTTCCTCTAGAAGTGACAGAAGTCCTGTAATATCCCTCAGCCGAACCCAATTGTAAATGTAATATAAGTGTACTTAAGCTGGTGAGCTGTTTTGACACATTTGGTAATGCACGCCATGTGGCATAGTGCATGCATGAACTACGCAGTAAAATGATGTAGTATGCACATTCCCAGATATCGTGTGCAGTAACTAAAGTGTGCGCAGCATGGAGGACCACGAGCCTCGTGTATATGATATGTGTTATAGGCTGGTGAGCCAGTTATTATAAGATGAGATGCTTATGTGTTGGTATTATTCTAGAATGCCTAGATGTCAAAGGCCAATGCACTTATTTTGTACATGACTCATGATTAATATAAAATAAATCGTTGCACATAGACTGACCATGATAAAAGAGATGGGGGACTGAACTTTACCAGTTAGGGAAAGGGAGGGCCAAAAGTCAAGGGAATATTATATTAATATTTCCTAAAGTATAAAGTATGGATAATTGTTTTATCCTAAGTTCTAAAGTTGGGGACAAGTGGACCAAATTAACTTCCGATATGATAAGTGTCAAGTTGGGGACATGCATTCATATCGTGGGGGACTTAGCTCATTTGGTCAATTTACATGGGGACTTTCTTACCAACAACTTGACCATCATTCTCACCATCACTTTCACGAGGAGTTTCATAGTGATTCCTTCCTTCACTTAGTTATCTAGTCAATGATTCCATGAGCATTTTCACTCACGCATTCCGTTATCCTTGAGACAACCATTTCACCATTTCTGAGCCTATTCCCATAGCCTTTTCTGGTTGGTTTACCTGGTTAGTTTGGAGTGGGATTGAAGAAGCGGGTTGTTAGGCCCGTGAGAAATTCTCTGAGCATGATAATTGTTAGGGATCGATTCCCGAAGGTGCTAAACTGCAGCTACAACACTCTGAGACTTTTGGTTCGGCCTGTTGCTGAAGCCTTGGAAGGGAAGTGGGGCAGCTGAGGGACTATTGAGCAGAGAAGGGGCTCACTTCCTTGGGTGGGACAGGAATGTGGGGAATGAGAGGTTGTAGGCTATTAGTTGAGTGAGAACCTGAGATGAAGTCTTTCCTATTGTCCATGAGCCTTAGCCTGGTTAGGAACCCTTGACTCGGGTGGAGTTCAGTCCCAGCTCAGGGGTGAATCACTATTGAGAGTGATGAACAATGTATTCTAAGGCTTGGAGGTTCGTGGATAGTCTGTACACAGTTGGTGACAAAATTTCCAAGATAAGTACCAATCGTATGATAAAATGATATGTTGCATTGTTATTTACGTGCTTATATTACGATTTATCATATATGTGATTATAATTGCCTGTATGTTTATGGGTATTTTGTTGTATATGATGCATATCGGTGGTTACTGTTATTTCAGTATAAAGTTGTATATTACATAATGTAATGATTTGTTTATGTTTATATGTAAATATTCCGCAAGAGTATTGTATGTATGTGTTTAAGTTGCATGTAGTTTTAAGATAAAGTTATGTGGCATAGCTCAGTTGATTACTGGGTATGTTACCGTATGTTTCGCAATAAGAGAATGAAAGTGTTCCCTAGAGTATCATGGTTCGTCCTGTATAAGGTTGGGGATGTTACCAACTAGTGACAGAGCATGAGAGATTTCTTTGGAGTGGCGACCCCGACCCGCGGGTGGCTGGAGGAAGGTTATTAGAGCTTCAGCTCAACACTAAGCCTGGATGGGCCAAAGGGGTTCAGTTGAAGCAAATATTCATAGAAGAGTAACTTCAAAGTGACCAAAATTCGAGTCATGGAGCATCCATGAAAAATGTTGGCGTGTTGGCACACGCGGTAAATTTTGGCACTGCATGAGAAAACTTTGGCATGCAAGTGTGCGCGGTAAATTGTGGCACTGCGCGGAATATTATTATGTGTAGATGCATGGACTGAATTTATCCCTGTGCGGTGAGCACGCACATAGTAATGTGCACATGGGGTGTGCAAGTATTGCATAACATGAAGGAGTTTTGTTGGTACGCGCATAGTATGAGTATAAGTTGTCTCGCGACAGTGTGTTCAATGGAACACGCAAATTATTGTGAGTGATGGAACATATCGAACTTTGACATGGTGCAATGCATGGGGTGAAATGCATGTGGAGTATCGATGCGCGATACCAAAATTGTGCATAGTGGGTATTGGCGCACAATGCAAAAGTAGTGCATGCAAATTATCGGCATGACGGAGAAGAAATGGATAGTGGATATAAGTGCCCAGAAAATCATTTTCCCTTGAGATGTTTCTATGGACGATAAGTATAAATGTACAGTTCGAAGTTTAGTGTGCGCGAAGTCGCTTGGAAGGCAATGAGTCTGAGTTTAAATTGCATAATATTAGAAGAAAAAGAAACGCACAACCGCATCGAAGCATTAATTAAAAAGAATTCTGAGTTTTATATTCCTCTGATTCAAACATATGAAAGTGAAATATAAGCCTACAAGAAAAGCATACTATAAAAGAAAATAAGATTCAGAACACCACCAGATAGAATTTTGTAATAAACAGTCTAAAATCTGCTTCTGTATTTATATAATTGTATTAATCACAAAATTACAAAAGGGGGATGACAACAATTAGCCTGTTGTAAAAAGGGTCATTTAAGAACATGCCTATCATCTCTGGTGCTCCTTACCTCTACTACCGACTGTTCAAAAATTCAATGAAACATGCTTAATTTTAGCTGAATACTCACTTCATCTTAGCAATCTCCTCCTTTAAAGAATCTAACTAGACCAGTTGATTCTCTCCAACACTTTCAGCCACTTCAACCATGGATTCCTCCTTCTTCTGTCGCTTTCTCCTTTTCTTCTTAGCAACTAGCCTATTGATGATTAAATCCTTCATAGTGGGATTCATCCCGACTTCCAACCACGATTCTATAGCCGACTCTGTGTGGAATTTAGTTTCTAGAATGTGTGCAAGGACCCTTTCATCCTTATTCACAGGAAAGTCTAGCATGTTGCCCGAATAGCAAGTCTCACTTGATTTAGCCTTGTCCATGTATCTCAGGTTGTGGATACCAAAATTATTTTACAAAGAGCAGGAATTCAAGCAGTTTGGAGATTAATTCGGTTATGGATACGCAGATACCTTCATACTTGAGGATTGGTAGTTATAGAATTCCAATTATGAAGCGCAAACAGATTACGTACAAGAGAGTTGGGTTGCCATGCTCGAATAATCCATTTTGAATGAATAACTCTTCATTTCATTACATGGCGGCATTCAACTAATGTCACATGGATGCAAAGTACTGAACGAGTGAAGCAGGGTGATCTGACTAGCCGTCGCCCACTCCATGAGTGGTGGATTTGACATGTCGAGACACGTGATACCACGTCTTGGAGAAATTGGTTTTGGAAAACCACCTTCTTACATAGATGTATCTCTGAAGGCACTGCACATCTGTGTTTTCAAGACTTGGGTCTTATCTAGAATTGTCATGGTGATAACACTAGGAAATCGGGAGAGATAATTCTTATGTATATATTGAACTAAAATGGTGCATATTTTCATGAATTATTGAATTATTAGCCCGATCAGATCAAACCAGTGTGGAGTCCATAGGAATGGAAGAAGCACAGAGGAAGTACAGTTAGCAGGATGAGAGCAGAGGGGTGGATGTCCATTTGGGCATTGAAGGAATGAACTCCAACAGACATGGAGAAGAAAGGAATGAAAATATGAATATGGTTGAGACCATTAAGAATTTGCAGAAGGATGTCCATAGCCATAAAGATGATAATGAAAGGATTATGAAATCCAAAGAGCAACAGGATGAATTCAACATGAATTTATTGGAGGTTTTGAACAGGTTAGACAAGAAATTGGTTAAGGAGAGTGGCTCAAGTAAATCTAGGAGTCACAAGCCTTCAGAGGAGAAAAGAAAAGCAAAATGTGTTAGTAGACATAACCATCATTCCTCAAGGCGTTCCAATAAGAGAGTAGGCAACAACTTGAGTCTATGCACTGTCATAAGGTATAAGATATCTAGGGTGGATGAGTTGTGAGGATAAATGAACAAAATAAAACCTCCTACATTTGATGGTGAGCACAAGAAGGATGAAGATGCAGAAACATGGTTGTTGGGCATGCAAAATTATTTTCAATTGCATAATTATTCTTCTCATGTATAAGGTAGAATTGATATCTAACAACTCAAAGGAAAGGCCTCCATGTGGTGGGATCAACTTGTGCAGGTGCAACACATTGTAGAGAAAAGTGTTACTTGGAGGGAATTCAAGAAGTATTTTGAGAAGAAGTACTTGACTAAGAGATACTATGACAAGAAAATGACAGTGTTCTTTGAACTCAAGCTTGGAAGTATGACCATAGATGAATATGAGAGAATGTTTGTAGAACTGTTGAAGTATGTCTCTTTCATAAAGGATGAGATAGTCAAAATTCAAAGGTGTTTGAGTGGATTGCCATCGTTCATCAGTGACAAAATACAATATGATGATCCCAAGACATTAGAAGAGACCATAAGGAAAGCTAAATGCCTATATGATTAGCAGAAAGCAAGGCCATCTTTCCAAAAGGCTTGAGAAGATGACAAGAAATTCAAGATGGATCAGAGGAAGAAGGGAGATAAGCCACCATTCTTCAAAAATAATCCACAAGGACAACAAAGGCCTAAATAAACTAGAATTATTGACACAGGGAGTCAAGGGCCAAGGCAACCACCTATGCAATTTTGGGGTTGTAAAGGGGACCATTGGTTTAGAGATTGTCCTCACAGAGGTAAAAAAGGAAGGGTTGTTCACAATGTATAGCAAGTTGAAACAGTGGAGGACATGGATAGATATGTGCCAAGGATTTATGCATCCCTGGACAACAAGAAAACAGAGTATCAGTCCCAAATGATTGAAGTGGAAGGTATGATCAACAACCAAACCATTGCTATTTTAATTGATTCAGGAGCTAGTCATAGTTATATAGACCCTAAGATGGTGGAAAATTTTCAATTTCCAAGAATCAAGCATGGGAAATCCTGGTTGGTGCAACTGGATACAGGAGCCAGAAGAAAAGTTAATGAGATGGTTAAGTCATGCCTCATAGACATGAATGGATTGAACACCAAGGCATATTTAAACATCTTGCCTTTAGGTTCCTATGAGTGTCTAATTGGGATGAATTGGTTGGACCAACATCGCACTCTCTTAGACTGTCACAACAAAGCATTTACTTGCCTGGATGAGGAAGGGAAACTAAGGAGAGTGCAGGGAATTTCTAGGGCAGTAACCATTAGAGAAATTTCAGCATTGCAGCTGAAGAAATGTTACAGAAAAGGGTGCCAAATGATTGCAACTCATTTGGCAGAGACACCTAGAGATAAGGTGCCAAATTTGGAATATTATGTAGTCCTGGAAGATTTTGAAGATGTGTTCAAGGAAGTACCCAGACTACTCCCAAGGAGAGACATTGATTTCTCTATAAATTTAATGCCTGGAGAAGCGCCAGTATTAAAGATTCCTTACAGAATGAGTACACCAGAATTGATGGAGTTGCAAATGCAACTTGAAGAACTTCTAAAGAAGGGGTATATATGCCCAAGTGTGTCACCTTGGGGTGCCCCAGTCTTGTTTTTGATAAAGAAAGATGGAACACTAAGGTCGTGCATTGACTTCAAACAGTTGAATAAAGTGATTGTTAAGAACAAGTATCCTTTGCCAAGGATTGATGACCTCTTTGATCAATTGAAGGATGTAGAAATATTTTCAAAGATAGATCTCAGATCAGGATACCATCAGGTAAGGATTAAAGAAGAAGATATCAACAAGACTGCCTTCGGGACAAGGTATGGTCATTATGAGTTCACAGTGGTGCCATTTGGGTTGTCTAATGCACCGGTTGTTTTCATGTGCTTAATGAATGGTGTTTTCTGAGAGTATTTGGAAAAGTTTGTCATTGCCTTTTTAGATGACATTATTATATATTTCAAGTCAGAGGAAGAGCATGAACATCATTTTAGGATGGTGTTGCAAGTATTAAGGGAACATCAATTGTATGCGAAATTGAGTAAGTGCTCATTTTATTAGAAATAGATTCATTATTTGGGGCATATCATTTCAAAGGATGGGATAGTAGTGGATCTTGAGAATATAGAGGCCATTAGAGAATGGTCAGCACCAAATAATGTGACAGAGATGAGATCATTCATGGGTCTTGTAGGCTACTACAAAAAAATTATTGTAGGATTCTCAAATATTACACACCCAATCACTTCTTTGCAAAGAAAGGGAGTGAAGTTTCAGTGGACACTGGATTGCGAGAAGAGTTTCCAACACTTGAAACAATTATTGACAAGTGCTCCAATATTAAGGATTGCAGACCCAGATGAAGACTTCATCATATGCACCAATGCATGTAATGAAGGACTTGGTGGAGTCCTCATTCAAAATGGGTTTGTCATATGTTATGAATGAAGGAAGTTGAAGGATTATGAAATAAGCTATGCCACTCATGATTTGGAGTTGGCAGCCATAGTGCATGCCTTGAGGAAATGGAGGTACTACCCCATGGGAAAGAGGTTTGAGTTAAGAACAGAACACAATGGTCTGAAATATTTAGTTGATCAACCAAATCTAAATGCTAGGCAAAGCATATGGTTATAATTTCTAAGAGAATACGACTTTGATATAAAACATATTAGGGGGAAAAAGAATAAAGTGGCTGTTGCACTCAAAAGGAAGGTGCGTGAATTACATGCAACATCCATTAGCATGTATCAGACTGATATTAAAAGAAAAATTCTGGAGGCTACAAATGTAGATCTGCAATACAAAGAATTGGTAGCATTGCTACAGCAGGGCAAGATGCCACGAAAGGTGGATAATTATAATTTGGGAATAGATGGAATGCTGTTGTGAAAGAACAAAATTTTTGTTCCAAATGTCTAGGACTTGAAACGTATGATTTTGCATGAAATGCATAATGTTCCTTATGCAGGGCACCCTGGATATCAGAAAACGATTGCAGTGATCAAGAGCCATTACATTTGGCCAGGTATGAAGAGAGATATCACCAAGTACATCGCTAGATGTATGGAATGACAGAAAGTTAAAGCTGAGAATAGGCACCCAGTAGGGTTGTTGCAACCTTTACCCATTCCTAAATGGAAGTGGGAAGTGGTGACAATGGATTTTATTACAGGATTTCCTAGAATAGGCAAGTTGCATGATTCGATCATGGTGGTGGTGGAAAAGATTATCAAAGCTGCCCATTTTATTCCACTGAAAACTACTCACAAGACAATAAATGTTGCTGATATTTTTATGAAGGAAGTGGCACAATTGCACCAGATTCCTAAAAAAATTGTTTCCGACAGAGACCCGAAATTCACATTGAATTTCTGGAAAGGGTTGTTCAAAGGATTCATAACGAATCTGAACTTTAGTACAACTTATCATCTTGAGTCTGATGGACAGACAGAGAGGGTTAATAGAGTGATAGAATATATAATGAGAATGTATGTGATGGACAAACCATTGAAATGGGAAGACTACCTACACTTGGTAGAATTCACTTACAACAATGGGTATTAAGCATCATTGAAGATGAGCCCATTTTAATCACTTTACAGGAGAAAGTGAAATACTCCAGTGATTTGGGATAATCTAGTTGATAGGACAGTAGTTGGGCCAGAGTTGCTCAAGGAGATGGAGGACCAAATGATAAAAATTAAGCAGAATTTAAAATATTTCCAAGACAGACATAAAAGTTATGCCAATAAGAACAGAACCCACATAGAATTGAAAGTGGGTGATCATGTTTTCCAGAAAGTAAAAGCTAACAGGAGTTCCCTAAAGCTGGGAAGCTATGCCAAGTTGGCAACCAGATTTTATGGGCGATTTGAAGTCCTAGAGAGGATTGGTCTGGTTGCTTATATGATTGCATTGCCTACATCTATGTCTGTTCATAATGTCTTCCATGTATCATTTATAAATAAATATATACCTGATGCTAATCATGTTATTGACTGGAATATGATTCAGGTGGAGCAAGAAGGTGCTTTTCAAGTGCATCTAGTGTGCATTTTGGACCAGAAATTCAAGCAGCTCCGAAACTGATCCATAGGGCTTGTAAAGATTCAATGGACCTGGTACAGTCCTAAGGATGCTACTTGGGAGCATGAGGATGCAGTGCATACAGAATACCCGCATCTTTTTGAGGATTTTTGAAAACTCTGTTGTATATGGGTGTATGATGCACTGAGGATAGTGCATAAATAAGGGGAGGGGATTGTAATATCCCTCGACCAAAACCAATTGTAAATGTAATATAAGTGTACTTAAAATGGTGAGTTGTTTTTAAATCATTTGGTAATGCATGCCATGTGGCATAGTGTGCGCATGAACTGCACAGTAAAATGATGTAGTATGCACATTCCCGGATATTGCGTGAAGTAACTAAAGTGTGCACAGTATGGAGGACCACGAGCCTCATGTATATGATATGTGTTATGGGCTGGTGAGCCAGTTATTATAAGATGAGATGCTTATGTGTTGGTATTAGGATGGAATGCCTAGATGTTAAAGGCTAAATACATCGTTGCGCATAGACCGACCACGATAAAAGAGATGGGGGACTGAACTTCACTAGTTAGGGAAAGGGAGGGCCAAAAGTCAAGGGAATATTATATTAATATTTCTTAAAGTATAAAGTATGGATAATTATTTTGTCCTAAGTTCTAAATTTGGGGACAAGTGGACTAAAGTAACTTTCGATATGACAAGTGTCAAGTTGGGGACATACATTCATATCATGGGGGATTTAGCTCATTTGGTCACTTTACACAGGTATTTTCTTACCAGTAGCTTGACCATCATTCTCACCATCACTTTCATGAGGAGTTTCATAGTGATTCCTTCCTGCACTCAGTTATCCAGTCAATGATTCCATGACCATTTTCACTCACGCATTTTGTTATCCTTGAGACAACCATTTCACCATTTTTGAGCCTATTCCCATAGCCTTTTTCAGTTGGTGTACCTAGTTAGCTTGGAGAGGGATTGAAGAAGTGGGTTGTCAGGCCCATGAGAAATTCTCTGAGCGTGAGAATTGTTGGGGATCAGTTCCTGAAGTTGCTAAACTCTAGCTACAATTCTCTGAGAGCTCCGGTCCAGCCTGTTTCTGAAGCCCTGGAAGGGAAGTGGGGTAGCCGAGGGACTGTTGAGAAGAGAAGGGGCACACTTCCTTGGGTGGGACAGGCATGTGGGGAATGAGAGGTTGTACGCTGTTAGTTGAGTGATCACCTGAGATAGAGTCTTTTCTATTGTCCATGAGCCTTAGCCTGGTTAGGAACCCTTTACCCGGGTGGAGTTCAGTCCCAACTCGGGGGTGACTCACTGTTGAGAGTGATGAACAATGTAGTCTAAGGCTGGGAGGTTCGTGGACGGTCTGTATGCAGTTGGTGACAAAATTTCCAAGATAAGTACCAATCATATGATAAAATGATATGTTGCATTGTTATTTATGTGCTTATATTACAGTTTATCATATATGTGATTATAATTGTCTGTATGTTTATGGGTATTTTCTTGTATATGTTGCATATCACTGGTTACTGTTATTTCAGTATAAAGTCATATATTACAGAATGTAATGATTTGTTTATGTTTATATGTAAAGATTCTGCAAGAGTACTTTATGTATGTGTTTAAGTTTCATGAAGTTTCAAGAGAAAGTTTATGTGGCATAGCTTAGTTGATTACTGGGTATGTTACCGTATGTTCCGAAGTAAGAGAATGAAAGAGTTCCCTAGAGTAGCATGCTTCGGCCTGTATAAGGCTAGGGATGTTACCAACTGATGATAGAGCATGAGATATTTCTCTAGAGTGGCGACCCCGACCCGTGGGTGGCTGGGGGAACGTTACAAATCCAGAAGAAACTGAAAATAGGTACTATGGCCATTTGGAGGATATAATTGAGTGTGATTTTAATTCATTTAAAATAGTTTTGTTTGAGGTTAAATGGTACATGATACGGATGCATGAACATGATTCTGAAAGAATTGTTATTGAGCATGATAATGGATTTACCATGGTTAATACAAGGGCATTTGAACCGGGTACATAGACTTATGTTCTTCCAAGTCAATGTGAGCAAGTATTTTACTTAGAGGTACTTGGTAAAGTAGGTTGTTCATACGCTGTTAGATATGATCGAAGAGGAAGACCAGTAAAGTATAATAATGTAGCCGAGGATGAATATAATAATGAGAAAGAAGATCATGATTATGTAGATTAGGAGCAGGTGGATCATGTAATCGATGTTTCAGATGAAGAAGTTGAAGAAGTTGATCATCCAAATGTAGGAGACGACGATATCATTGACAATATTGATAACTATATTAGGGAAAATGACTTTGATGATGATGTTGATAGGAATGAGCCTTTCACCAATATCTATTCTGAAACAGATCCTGATACAGATGTTGAGATGGATGAAGAAGAAGATGATTGATATTTAATTAATGAAAAGAAGAGGTATGTGTTTATATCTTTTATATGATCTTTATATGTTTTTATTTTGTATAATATAGTATATGATAAATGTTATTTAGAATTTCAAGTTAGATAAGATGGGGAAAATGANAATTAGAGCTTCCACCTTCACTTGGTTTCCCCTGTTTAGTAGAGAATGAACTATTATCGAAACCAAGAGAAGCTCTGCACGACTGCGCCTAATCATACCAACGATGTAGGTATGTCCATCATCAATTCATCATGTAAACCATAAACCCTAATTTAGTGGAGTCATCGATTTGTTACTAGTGAATGGATGCTTTGTTTTTGACATGGAATGGGACAACAAATGTACCTTCTTAATTTTGTTCCTTCACTTGATGTGGGCCTGGTCATTCCTAGCCTTGAATTGAAAGTTACCCCTAGTCTTAGTTATCACCCTTCATGAAAATTGTCACCAAATGGACATTAGATCACAAGGTTGGAGGCATATGGGCATTGGGATCATGAGGCTTTATAACCCTATAATAACAAGAGACATTAATTGAACTTTGAATAGATTGAAAGGTGCATGCAATTGAAAATACTAACAACCCAAAACTAAAAGGGATCAATACATAGATTGTCAATGAGAGGTGATCTGGTCGTGGTGTGTAGGAAGAGGCCTAGCACCTTCAAAATTATCATTCTCCAAATATTTTATACAAATTTTACAAGGACTAGAAACGGGAAACAATGACCTCTGAATGGGGCCAACGTTGAAATTTTTTCAAACTATTTTTGAATGCACTGAAATTTGACATGGATAGACTATTCACATGCCCTAATGATATGGGAGGGTTTCTTAACTCAAATTTGACTCACACACCCACTTTATTCCAACATCAATTCATCATGTAAACCATAAACCCTAATTTAGTGGAGTCATCGATTTGTTGGGTTTTAGTGTTCCCAGTGAATGGATGCATTGTTGTTGACATAGAATAGTGGGACAACACATGTACCTTCTTAATTTTATTCCTTCACTTGATGTGGGCCTAGTCATTCCTAGCCTTGACTTGAAAGTTACCCCTAGTCTTAGTCATCACCCTTCATGACACTTGTCACCCAACGATCATTAGATCACAAGGTTGGATGCATATGGGCATTGGGATCATGAGGCTTTATAACCCTATAGTAACAAGAGACATTAATTGAACTTTGACTAGATTGAAAGGTGTGTGCAATTGAAAATACTAACAACCCAAAACTAAAAGGGATCAATATACAAACTGTCAATGAGAGGTGATCTGGCCGTGGTGTGTAGGAAGAGGCCTAGCATCTTCAAAATTATCATTCTCCAAATATTTTTTACAAATTTTACAAGGAAATTGTACTAGGACTAGACACGAGCAACCATGACCTGTGAATGGGGCCAATGTTGAAATTTTTTCAAACTGTTTCTGAATGCATTGAAATTTCACATGGATAGACTATTCACATGACTTAACGATATGGGAGGGTTTTTGGACTCAGATTTGACTCACACACCCACTTTATTCCATCATCAATTCATCATGTAAACCATAAACCCTAATATAGTGGAGTCATCGATTTGTAGGGTTTTAGTGTTTCCAGTGAATGGATGCATTGTTGTTGACATGGAATGGGACAAAACATGTACCTTCCTAATTTTCTTCATTCACTTGATGTGGGCCTAGTCATTCCTATCCTTGAATTGAAAGTTGTCCCTAGTCTTATTCATCACCCCTTCATGACACTTTTCACCCAATGATCATTAGATCATAAGGTTGGTAGCATATGGGCATTGGGATCATGAGGCCTTATAACCCTACAGTAACAAGAGACATTAATTGAATTTTGACTAGATTTAAAGGTGTGTGCAATTGAAAATACTATCAACCCAAAAATAAAAGGGATGAATACAGAGACTATCAATTAGAGGTTATCTAGCCGTGGTGTGCAGGAAGAGTCCTAGAACCTTCAAAATGATCATTCTCCAAATATTTTATACAAATTTTACAAGGAAATTGTAGTAGGACTAGACACGGGCAACAATGACCTGTGAATGGGGCCAACATTGAAATTTTTTCAAACTGTTTCTGAATGCATTGAAATTTTACATGGATAGACTATTCACATGCCTTAATTATATGGGAGGGTTTCTGGACTCAAATTTGACTCACACACCCACTTTCTTCCATCATCAATTCATCATGTAAACCATAAACCCTAATTTAGTGGAGTCATCAATTTGTCGGGTTTTAGTGTTCCCAGTGAATGGATGTGTTGTTGTTGACATGGAATGGGACAACATATGTACCTTCTTAATTTTATTCCTTCACTTGATGTGGGCCTGGTCATTCCTAGCCTTTAATTAAAAGTTTCCCCTGGTATTAGTCATCATCCTTAATGACACTTGTCACCCAATGATCATTAGATCACAAGGTTGGAGACATATGAGAATTGGGATCATGAGGATTTATAACCCTACAGTAACAAGAGACATTAATTGAACTTTGACTAGATTGAAAGGTGTGTGCAATTGAAAATACTAACAACCCAAAACTAAAAGGGATCAATACTTAGACTGTTAATGAGAGTTGATTTGACCATGGTGTGTAGGAAGAGGCCTAACACCTTCAAAATTATTATTCTCCAAATATTTTATACAAATTTTACAAGGAAATTGTACTAGGACTAGACACGGGCAACAATGACCTGTGAATGGGGCCAACGTTAATTATTTTTCAAATTGTTTCTGAATGCATTGAAATTTGACATGGATAGACTATTCACATGCCTTAATGATATGGGAGGGTTTCTGGACTCAAATTTGACTCAGACACCCACTTTCTTCCATCATCAGTTCATCATGTAAACCATAAACCCTAATTTAGTGGAGTAATCGATTTGTTGGGTTTTAGTGTTCCCAGTGAATGGATGTGTTGTTGTTGATATGGAATGGGACAACACATGTACCTTCTTAATTTTCTTCCTTAACTTGATGTGGGTCTGGTCATTCCTAGCCTTGAATTGAAAGTTGCCCCTAGTCTTAGTCATTACCCTTCATGACACTTGTCACCCAACGATCATTATATCACAAGGTTGAAGGCATATGAGAATTGGGATAATGAGGCTTTATAACCCTATAGTAACAAGAGACATTAATTGAACTTTGACTAGATTGAAAGGTCCATGCAATTGAAAATACTAACAACTCACAACAAAAATGAATCAATACTCAGACTTTCAATGAGAGGTGATCTGGCCGTGGTGTGTAGGAATAGGTCCACCACATTTTTAGAGCATAAAAAACCTATAAGCACTCAATTTTCTATATGACTAATTTTGGAAGAAAAAAGAAACCAATAATCGTACATAATAAATGTGTTTTTCTTGAATATTTTTTCTATAGCCATGATTTTACTAACAAAATGCATGTCTCTAAATATTGAACTATTAAGTTTTTGTTAAAAATTGAATATCCTAGAAACATGGGAAGGAACAGAATGGGCTAGATGTTCATGAATCAATACTTTATTTTTTTAAATTAACTTTGAAAAGGCCCATGATATGGTCAAGTTTCCCTTCATCCTGGTCACGCTTAAGGCTCTTGAATTTGTCTGCTTGTTTCCTAAAGCCATGGAAAATCTTCTTAGAAAAAATCATGTATCTCTCCATCAACATATATAAATAAGAAGAAGTAGCACTAATCCATTATATTTGACAAGGATCTATGTTGGAAATTGAAATTTATGTGATGGTAATAGAAGCCTTGGTCTACTTGATCTTTCACATTATAGTTTAATGTTTGATTAAATACATCCCTCTCCCTAAACAAGGAATTGAGTAGTTTGTTACTGGGAATTTTTGATGTAGGATCATCACTCCACTTCATCAAGCGCCAGCCAACCAACGCGCATTCAATGGAGAGGAGAGGCGCAACCCTCTCATTTTCAAATTTCAAATTTGAATTTAATGTATTAAATGTTTGTAAGATTGGTAGAGCCGAAGCCATGCCTTCGAGCATGTTGTAGTTGGTGTCGCCTTAATGACTGATAGGTTGACGAGGATCTAGATCCAATTCGGATTAGATGGCCCATTCAATGTAATTCATTGTAATTAATGAGAGTTGGTGAGGATGGAGGGAAGCGCTCGAGGAGCCCCCTTTTGTAAAAAGATCTTCTTTTGTTTTTGAGTTAGAAAGGCAGAGGCAGAGGAAGAGAATAATAGAAAGGATAGGTGAGATAGGAGAGGAGATCCGAGACTCTGTTGCAGTCCGAGCTCTAACACATTGTAATTAGACATTGATGTTAATACAAAGCAATTTTTCCTGCATATGTGTCGTCTATGTGTTTATGCATTTTTTTTTATGAATGTTGTGTGTTCATTCATGCTGTAGATGTATGTTCAGTTCCATCTGCAGGAGATAGATAGGTTTTCCTATCCGTGAGATCTTTGATTTCAGGATTGGGTTCTTTGAGGCTTCATGCAAGAGTGCATGACAGAGTACTGCGATCTCTGTAAGCTAGTGCAAGGAGTGCACTTCTAAATTCTGTGAAATTTCAGACAAAGACATACCAAGAGGGCACACCAGCTGGATTCACTAACTCAGGGAGAAACATCAAGGTTTCTAAACACCTTGAAAGATAAACCGTGTAGAGGAGAGCATAGAGAGGAGAAGCAGAATTGTTGAGAATTCTGTAAAGGTTCTGCCAGGAGGGCATTGAGAAAATGCACAGGATGCATTGAGGAGAACTCTATTTTGAGTTCAGTAAGAAGACAGATTCACTGAGGATCCTGGAGAACTCTATCAGGTGGGCATTGAGTTGGTGCAAGAGTGAATATAAGCACATGCTCAGGAAGGAGATCAACTATCGTTGGATCAGTAGCACAGATAACTGCTGATCACAAGATCAGGGAAAAATATGCGGAGGTTAAACCCATAGAGGTGGTGTAGTGGAAGAGATGAAACAGACAGTGGAGACACTTCGTGGAAGAAGTGTGAAACGTCGTGAGCCCTTGGATGAGAATCATCAGGAGCCACTGAAACCCTTTGGAGTGGGATTTTGGCATTTCGGTATTTCAAGGTTCGACATTTCGGAAATCCCGGTGACAAGGAGTTGGGGGGCACTTTGCATTGAAAACCCCGAAGTCGCGAAACGCGACGTGTCCTTGGAGCAGGGTTTTGGTCACAAAGGAAGAAACCATTTCGAAGTTTGGAATTTTGGCATTTCAGGGTCTGCGAGATCGAAGGACCAAGAACCTTCTACAGTCGGAGTCACGGAATCATGAATTCTGAAATCCTGAAAAGTGGGTCATAGTCGAGTAGATTTCGACATTTCGGGACCCTGGTGGTCGAGAGGCCAGGAGTCGGGAGACATGGAGTCCCGACTCACAAAATCACGAAACCCCGAAGCATTTGAAGGAATATCACGATCTAGAGCCATTGAGCGTTTCGACATTTTGACATTTCAGGGACGTGAACTCCCGGTTCACGAAACTTCGAAAGGATCTGGACCATTTGATCCAACTCATTGAGAGATGTTGTATCTTGTGTGAGAATTCCCATATTGGAATTCGGGGATTGGAACGACAAGAGTGAAGGAGTCACTGCATCGTGAACTCTCAGTTCGCGAAGTCCCGAAAAGATCTAAGCCCATTTTGACATTGAGCTATTTCGGGAATTCGGGTAATGGAGTGACTAGTGGTTTGGGCCGCTGTATTTCAAACTCTCAATTACTGAAATCTCGATACAACCACAATGTCGTGGTT
>SNQJ01S0068111.1:65216-79836 GCA_010110895.2 Picea sitchensis | reverse complement strand
GCGGATTCGAAGAGGAACGATCCTGTGTGGATCTTGGCCTAAGGGTTGGGGGTCTGCGTCAATGTGGTATTAGAGCTAACATATTTTTTTTTGCATATCATAGACAAGAGGTGGACTGTGAAGGGAGACAGTCTGATACCATCAATGTGGTATCAGAGTTTGATTTCGTGTGTAGATTTCAGGCGAAGCAGGAAGAAAAGGAAAACAGAGTGTTGAAGCTCTGTGATGATTGTTGCAAGGTGCGTAATAGTCAATAGACAGTCAGGTGGACTGTAGGAGATGTTGGAAGTGCTCTCAGTTACAGAGTGACAACAAAAAACATGCCAAGAGGGCAGGTATAAGGCATAATATGGCTATTGAAGGCCATGGGCATGGTCACAGGGAAGACCGCAAGCAGAATAAAAATCCAGAAATGGATTTTGAACTCGCTGAGGTGAGGGAAGTAATAGAGCAGCTTGCATTGTAGATGCAATAGGATGCAAAGCTTCATTGGGTGTATAAATGGCCCATGAAATCAAAGGTGAAATGGCCAATTAAAGGATTTTTGTCCTGAAGATAGGGAAGGTTGTTGAGGAGGTGGATAAGGTATGTGAAAATCCTCAGGGCCACATAGGAGATGGTTCATGCTTGTGAACTAGAGATTGGGATAAATTTCATTGACGTTGAGGATGAACTGAGATCACTGGATGATCTCAAGACTACCAGGAGGGTAGGGATGAATTTTCAATTTGCTGGGTGGGCAATGAGAAGAGATCAGTGGAAGGTATTGCATACTACTAGGGGAGCATTGCTGAAAGTTTATATTGCCAGGAGGGCAATGAGACGGGATCAGACGATCTCATAGACTGCCAATGGGCAACAAAAAATCCCCAAATTGCCAGGTGGTTAGGGGAAAGGAGATGAGAGTGTCTGAGATTCTCATGAACTCAGAGGAGAGTTCAGATCAACAAGGAGTGATGATAAGTGAATATTCATGTGGATTTGCAGACCATGTGAATGAATATGATGACAAGTTAAAAACTTGCACCATCCAGAAGGAGGATCATAAGAGCATTCTGATGATTGGGGGAATTCGGGTGTTCCTACCAAGAAACCGAGTTGAGGCCAACGAAGGTGTTGTAGATGGAGCAAAAATAGAAAGAAAACCAACAGATATTGTCAAAGAGAAATAATAATTGGGGCAGACATCAAGAGATACCCCAAGAAAAGGATAAGAAGATGAGCATTCAGAAGAATGGCTCAAAGATTTCAGCTAGGTAGCTGAAACAGAGACACCTGCAACACTGAAGATGATAGAAGAAGAAGAGAATCCAAATGAGGTAATCAATCCATGGGAGAAATAGCTAGAAATGTTGGAGGATTGGTTGAACCATCTAGGACCAGTAGATGACTACCATGAGAAAATAGTCATGAAGAGTTTGGAAAAAAAGCATTCCAAGGAATTGCTCGAAAATTTTAGCCAGGCAGCTGAACAGATGATGAATGTAACACTAAGGTCTGCAGCAGAAGGTGAATTAGAATTCCAGTCTGAGGAGCATCTAGAGGAAGCTGGAGATGCACCAACAAGAGAACTAGCAGAAGCAAAGCTGTCAGAAGGGGAAGATGAGAAGAGACTAAGTGATCAGACTGCAGAATTGAATTTTGCAACAAGGTGGCAAGTTGAGGCCATAGAGTAAAAATATGGCATGGGATATCTAGTTGATATACCCATTTGTAGGGAAGAAGCGCAACGAAGCAGGATGCAAAAGGAGAGCCAGCCCTGGGAGTAGCTAGATGAGATAATTGAGGAGATCAGAAGGCTGATGATCATATCAGTAGAAGCGGTCAACAAAGGGAAGCTGAGCAGAGGGGAACCTGCCATAGCAGTAGGGAAGATGCAACAACAACAACGAAGTGATGGAGAGGATAGACAGCTCCAAAGAACTGTTTGGGATCCAGGTGGATTTCAACAACCATGCTGGGAAGCTCTTGAGCAGGAGCTCATGAATTTTTCATAGCAGAGGAGTATGATGTAGGAGCATCACTCAATGTCATCAACTGCCATCCAACCAACGTGCATTCAATGGAGAGGAGAGGGGCATCCCTCTCATTTTCAAATTTCAAATCTGAATTTAATGTATTAAATGTTTGTAAGGTTGGTAGAGCTGAAGCCATGCCTTCGAGCATGCTGTAGTTGGTGTCGCCTTAATGGCTGATAGGTTGATGGGGATCTAGATCCAATTTGGATTAGATGGCCCATTCAATGTAATTCATTGTAATTAATGAGAGTTGGTGAGGATGGAGGGAAGCGCTCGAGGAGCCCCCTTTTGTAAAAAGATCTTTTTTCTTTTTTGAGTTAGAAAGGCAAAGGCAGATGAAGAGAAGAATAGAGTGGATAGGTGAGATAGGAGAGTCGAGACTCTGTTGCAATCTTAGCTCTAACACATTGTAATTAGACATTGATGTTAATACAAAGAAGTTTTTCCTGCATATGTGTTTTCTATGTGTTTATCTATTTTTTTTTATGAATGTTCTGTGTTCATTAATGTTGTAGATGTATGCTAAGTTCCATCTACAGAAGATAGATAGGTTTTCCTATTTGTGAGATCTTTGATTTTAGGTTTGGGTTCTTTGAGGCTTCATGCAAGAGTGCATGACAGAGTACTGTGGTCTCTGTAAGCTAGTGCAAGGAGTGCACTTTTGAATTCTGCAGAATTTCAAATAAAGACGTGCCAAGAGGGTGCACCAGTTGGAGTCATTGACTCAGGGAGAAACCTCAAGGTTGCTGAACACCTTGAAGGAGAAATTGTGCAGAGGAGAGCATAGAGAGGAGAAGCATAATTGTTGATAATTCTGTAAAGGCTCTTCCAGGAGGGCATTGAGAAAATGCATAGGATGCATTGAGGAGAACTCTATTTCGAGTTCAGTAAGAAGACAAAGTCACTGAGGATCCTGGAGAACTCTACCAGGTGGGGATTGAGTTGGTGCAAGAGTGCACAAAAGGAGTCTTTTTGAGTTCTATTGGAAAGAAGTGTCAAGGAGAGACACTCACAGAGTTACTGAATACTCTGTTAAGTTCAACAAGGAGGGATTGAGATGAAGGTCATCAGGAGGAAACTAGATTTCCCTTTGAGGACACAGAAGGGTCGAATCCCTTAGAGGTTCGAGCAGGAAAAGCTCAGGACAGATAGCACAGTTGTGTGCAGGGATTCTGCAAGGAGTACAAAGGTTGAGAAACCTTTTTAGGTTTCAGAACAAAGCAAGCTCAAGAGGGACACCACTTCTAGAACGAAGGCGAGTTCATCAAAATCATATCGAGCTCAAAGAGGAAGTAAAGGCTGAGGCCTTTGAAACTTTGAAAATATTCCAAGAGGAAGGGAAGAAGCGCATGCTCAGGAAGGAGATCATCTACCATTGGATCAGTAGCACAGATAACCATTGATCACAAGATCAGGGAAAACTACATGGAGGTTAAACCCGTAGAGGTGGCATAGTGGAAGAGCTAAAACGAACAGTGGAGACACTTCGTGGAAGAAGTGCAAAACACCGTGAGCCATTGGATGAGAATCAACAGGAGCCACTGAAACCCTTTGGAGTGGGATTTCTACATTTCGGTATTTCGGGGTTCGGCATTTCGGAAATCCCAGTGACAAGGAGCTGAAGCACTTTGCATTGAAAACCCTGAAGTCGCGAAACACGACGTGTCCTTGGAGTAGGGTTGTGGTCACAGAGGAAGCAACCATTTCAGAGTTCAACATTTCGACATTTCGGGGTCCGGGAGATCGAAGGAGCAAGAACCGTCTGCAGCCGGAGTCGTGAAATTGCCAATTTCGAAATCCTGAAAGGTGGGCCATATTCGGGTAGATTTCGACATTTCGAGACCTGGGTGGTCGAGAGGCTAGGAGTCGGGAGACGTGGAGTCTCGACTCACAAAATCACAAAACCTCGAAGCATTAAGAGGAATAACACAATCCAGATCCATTGAGCGTTTTGGCATTTCGACATTTCGGGGATCGAGAAGCAGAGGAGGCGAGATTTAGGAGTCACTGCATCATGAACTCCCGGTTCACGAGACTCTGAAAGGATCTGGACCGTTTGATCCAACTCATCGAGAGCCGTTGGATATCATGTGCGAATTCCCATATTGGAATTCGAGGATTGGTGTGACAAGAGTGAAGGAGTCACTGCATCGTGAACTCCCAGTTCGCGAAATCTTGAAAAGATCTGAGCCCATTTCGGCATTGAGCCATTTTGGGAATTCGGGGAATGGAGTGACTAGTGGTTTGGGCCGCTGTATTTCAAACTCCTGGTTACCAAAATCCCGATACAAACACAACACTGTGGTCGTGTGGAGGTGAAGCTCGTGCCTAGTGCTTTTTCACACAGGTGGGGTTTTCGTGAAAGGACCTATGGATCGAATTCGTGGGGTTCCAGAGAGGGCTCAAAAGAACTAATTTGGTTCTGCGGATTTGAAGAGGAACGATCCTGTGCAGACCTTGGCTTGAGGTTCGGGGGTCTGCATCAATTTTGCTAATGATTTATTTCTCGCCATTAGAGAGGAATATAAATTAATGTTCAATGCAATGGACTCTATTTATATATTTATATCATTTATATCATTTAGAGAGAAATCTATTTATATAACTTTTGGGGAAAGTATGGAGGGTGGTAAGAACTTCACAAAGTAAATTAGAATTATTGTTGCATGTTGAGGGTCTATATGGAAATCCTGATAATACACATCCAACCTCGAGGTTTTGTGCACCAAATGGATTATTAGAGTACTATAATAAAACAAGGTCTCGAACTATCAATGAAATACAAAGTCTCATATTTGGTTTGTATTTGAATGAACATTCCTTATGGTGGTCCTCCATCCTTTACACGAAGGAAAAACCTTCATTGAGATAACCTAGTTCTCAAGCCTAAGAGGCATTAATATGATTAGAGATGTTTTTGTCTCCGAGAATTGGGACAATATTATGTGATATAATATTATATATAATATACAAATTATATATTATAATTTATAATTTATAATATATAATTTTTAAATTATATATATTATATAATATATAAACTATAATATATATATTATGTTATATATAACTATAATAAAAACAAAAAAGAAAAACAAAATACCAAAAAATAAACAAATAATAAAACACACGTTTGAAAACAAAAAAACAAACACATTTCAAGTCTCACGTGAGCTAGCTGGAGCCAGAGAAGGTCGATGTTAGAGTAGAGAGGATGTCGTTGCAGGTTGCACGAGATAGGAGCAGAAGGAGGCCATAAGAGCAAAGAGGAGGTAGGTCACGTGAGCTAGGAGAAGGAGAGGAGGTTAGGGTAGAGAGGAGGGCACGCAGAGGAGGTAGGTCACATGAAGAGGAGGAGAAGGGGGTCAGGGAAGAGAGGCGGGCACACAGAGGAGGAGAAGGAGAAGGAGTTTGAGGGTAGAAAGGAGGGAATGCGAGGAGAAGGAGAAGAAGAAGGAGGTTGAGGAGAAGGAGAAGGAGGTCGATGGCAGAGAGGAGGGCACGTGGAGGAGGAGAAGGAGGTCGACCTATGCATGAGGAGAAGGAGAAGGAGGTTTAGGGAAGAGAGGAGGCAATGCGAGGAGAATTTCGGGATCGAGGGCATGATGGATCGAGGAGGAGGGAACACCATTTGAAACCTGTGTGCGAGGAGAAGGGGGTCGAAAATCAATTCAACATGGTATTATTTCTCTTATTTTAAGTTTTCAAGTATTTTTATCTTGAAACATGCCATGAACATGTTCACATTATCCATTTTATATTTCAATCTTGGGATCATTAGTATCCCATTTATTACTATAAATTCCCAAGGTTTTTCCACACATTGTACAAACCACTTCTAAAATAGAGGGAACCCAACACCATCAATGAAGAAAACAAATTAAATAAATGACAATGAGAGAGTTGTGACCGTATGTCAACTAATTTTTCCCTTTAAAAAAACTTCATTGATGTGCAAGGGAGCAATATGTCTGTGAGAAAAGACCAAACATCTAGCCCCCCCACATACATTCAATAAGTTGTGTGGGATAAAGACACCCTCAAAACAAAAAAAAAATCACAAGAAGATACCTAAGACCCTAATATCATTCTTAGATATTAATGTAAAGGCTTTGAGCCAACACCTTAGGCCTATGAAACACTACCAAAATAAAGGGCACCCAACACCATTGTGAGGTAAATAAAATAAACTACAATTAAATTCTATTATTTCAATCCTTAAAGATTATGCTCACCACCCCCATCAATATCTCTTTTGTGTGGAGAATATTAGGGCCAAAATCCACTCATGCAAATCAGACTTAAAAAAAATATAAATGAAGTAAAATTCAACTTTAGATTTGGCATAGTACTCATGTAGACAAAACCATAAAGAGAAAATATTGCATGATCATGCAGACCCAAAATTATTTATCTCACCCAACTAAATTCTCCCTCAGATTTGAGATTCAAATTCCACCACTTGTCCTTTTGAAGCTTCCATGTTGTGATCATCAATACCACATAGTTGAATATGATTAGTCCACACATCCATTAAGTCGACCCTGATATTGTTAGTGTGGCAGCATGACACATTCTAAGATTTTCATATGCATCTATAGTCTCTATTTACTATTCACGCCAATGTTTTATCTTCACCCACTGTGCATGCGTTCCATCCTTGTCTCATCTTGAATGAAAACTATGTAGGGAAATCTTGTGATTTTAATTATATTTCATCCCATTTGTATTCCATGTCTCATCCCTTCAATTCTACATGGTTTTTTCTTGGACCTAAAAGATCATAGAATTTGATTTTGGTTCGACGTCAAGTCAGTGGGAAGTTTTGCACAACTAGACAACATTAAAATCTCACTCCACCCATTCTAGTATTGGACTGGAAATATCATAAAACACATGTTTAAATTAAGTATTGGTGTTGGGGAAGGATCCATGCAACATTGAGGAACATAAGGGTCAATATGTACCTAGGCTCTTGAATCCAAAAACATTATGAAACACAATCATGCATTGTATCATGTTGAGCACCACCTCAATTTTTTTGTTGCATGTTCAATTGCTAAATTGAAAAATCACCATTTAGGTATGTATAATCTTTTGATTATGTCCTCTAGATATTATGGATCTGTCAGTGTAGGTTTATGGTTCACGAATGGATAAATTCTAACATGAATGTATTGTTCACCATATTCATAAGAAAATGATGGTTCCTTTTCCATCCCCATGCTAACATATTCACCTCATGCCTTCGATGGTGCCTTTCAACTAGAATCAATGGAACATGCCCTCACTAATGTCACCTTACAATTAATATTAATTCCTTAAATGGTTCCTTTTCAAAATATTGATAATATCACCTTGCCATCATCAATGCCTTTGATGGTTCCTTTTAACATCATCACTTCATGTCTTCATTCATGTCACCTCATAATAATTCCCCCTCTAATGCCCTCACTAGTTGTAGGCTAGCATTTCCAAATTTCACCCTCCCTCATAATAGTTGTTTCCTCTCACCTCTCTTTCCTTCACTAGTTAAACCATATGGTGTTGATCTTAAGAGGGAATTTTAGGAAACATGGCTTCATCATCTAGACCAAGGTGCAACAACATGTTTTTGAATAAGTGAAGATGTTGAAGCTATGCACTACACCTATGAATACATTGGAATTTAATGACCAAAAACAATTGCTCTTATATCTGTAACAATGGGGTTTTGTACCAGGGCCGATGGCCCAATTATTACATAAAAGAAAGATACCAAGAGAAGTTACAAAACCCTCCTGGTTTTCATGTCCAAGTCTGGTCGAGTCCTTCCAACCTTATCCAATGTCCTTAGTTGAGGTTCCAAGGCTACAATTGACCTTCCATCCCTTGACCTGGTCCTCTCCTTGCTCACCAATCATCCCTATGAAGCTTATTCAACTATGCAACTATGCAACTATATGCAACTTTATGCAACAATTCAACTTATGCAACTTATGCAACTATATTGCAACTATATGCAACTTTATTGCAACAATTTCGTATGCAACTATATGCAAATATGCAACTATATGCAACTATGAAACATGCAACTTATGTAACATATGCAACTTTATGGAACTTATGCAACTTTATGCAACATTGTACCCTTTATGCAACTTTATGCAACTCGAGAGTGGGATGCTATCTGGGAATATTGTACCCTTGAAATCACTAAATCATGCATATACAATGTCAGATACTCATAAATTCTTTTGTGATGCATTGTCAATCAAAACATTATATTATAGTAACCAAGTAACCTCCCATCAACCACCACATGTATTGCAATTGTATCATCATTACTAAGTGTTGGAAGTGCAACAAATTAACTTATATGATGTCGGATTGAAGCACCTTTTAATAAGTGATGAACTTCCTAGGTAGTGAGTAACCTAATTTAGCAAGGAGGTAGTTGGGGTTTAGGTTATATCAAATATGGTTAAGGTTGTGCTTGGATAAATAGAGTAGCGGAAAGTATTTTATGTAGCAATACTCTATGAATGCACTAGTTGGTCATTTTTATGATCAATGTCACTCCCTACTCAAAGGACCTCCAATGGTGTTTCTCTATGTAAATAGGTCTTACTCCATAGGCCCTAGAATCTCTTGAGAGGCCCCATTAAAGAAACCCCATGAAACATATTCATCCAAATTTGGAGGAAGAAAAACCATATCTTTCTTTTGCTTGGGGCTAAAAAAGAATGAATTGTATGCACTCTCAATATTGTAAAAAAATTGAAGAGTGTAGACCATGTATTTAAAACTATAGCCATTTCATGCCACCCACATGGCCTATAGAACATATTTAAAACTATGTGGGTCGTTTGGTTGTTGCCCAAAATCTTGTGAGAAGTGACAAGTTATGAAGAGGTGGAAAATAGTTTCTTCATTCTCCTTGCACAAAGGATAGATGCGTAGACCTTGTCAACTATTGTTTTGTATGTTATCCCATATTTGGAAATTCAAATATTTGGAAATTCATAACTTAATAGTTGCAACTTATTAAGTGATTAATTTCCAAATATGTGAAATTCCAGGATCATGGATTTCCAAACTATCGATCCACACTTGAACTCTTTGCTAGGTCTCAAATCCAGTTCTCTACTGAGCCTCGGGGGATATATGTTGATTAAAAACTACTAACAATTTTGTATGCAACTATATGCAAACAATGCAACTTTATGCAACTTATGCAACTATATGCAACTATATGCAATAGCAACTATATGCAACTATGAAACTATATGAAACTATATGAAAACATGGAACTTATCCAACTATGCAACTTTATGCAACAATGCAACTTATGCAACTATATTGCAACTATATGCAACTATATTGCAACAACTTCGTATGCATTTATATGAAAATATGCAACTATATGCAACTATGCAACATGCAACTTATGCAACTTTATGGAACTTATGCAACTTTATGCAACATGCAACTTTATGCAACAATGCAACTTATGCAACTATGCAACTATATGCAAATATATGCAACTTATGCAACTATGCAACTATATGCAGCTTATGCAACTATATGCAACTATATGCAACTTTATGCAAAAATTCAACTTATGCCACTTATGCAACTATATGCAACTATATTGCAACTATATGCAACTATGAAACTATATGGAAGTTATGCAACTATATGAAACTACATGCAACTTTATGCAACAATGCAACTTGTGCAACTTTATGCAACTATATTGCAACTAAATGCAACTATATGCAAATGTGTTGGTACCACAAACATATATTGGCATGATAACTTATCTTCTTGTTTTAACGAGTGTAGGTACCACCAAATAGGTATCTGTCAGATCTACGTTCCTCGAGTGATGATCATGATATACTAATAGAGGTTGAAAGTGAGACGTGTTGTACTAGATCTACTAGTTCTAGATCAACTAGATATGAAAAGGTAAGGAAAAAATTTCGTAAACGCATGCAATTTTTTATTGCCAATAAAGGGTCATGTAATTATGATGCTGAGAGCATAGGTGACATTGAGTTTCCCTTGAGGTATAAACATCTAGTGCAACGATGGGCACCTAAGGAGCTACTTGAAGTGGACATAGATTTCTTCATCAGTGGGAGGATGTATCACATTGCTCTTACATGGATTGGGGTTATTTTCCATGGATGGAATAAAGGTTGGCTATGGCATTGTAACTGAATTGATGGAGTATGTTGGACCATTATAAAAATACAATCACTGGTTGATGTTGGTCCGATATATGTGAAGTATGCGGAGATACATAGTTTCCACAAATTATATACAACTAGTAGATAATAATCAAAATAAAGGGGCAACTATGTATATTGATGGAAGGCCAAAACCTACTGGAAACATTGCAGGATTTATAAATAGTACATGACCAGTGGCAACAACTAAGAAATCGAATTGCATATTTGAGGGACGCAAAGGAAATGTATATTTGTATGTGCAACAAAACCAATAGTTCTAGGTGAAGAGTTGTTGATCCATTACAACTTAAATCGAATAGATGGAGGGGGTGTGGCTATGGGAGTAAATATCTTACATACCATTCAACTCAACCTTTGATCAATCATTTTTACAATTTATTACTGCAATATTTCAATTTTTTACTGCATATATTTCATTTTTCATTATTTATTTTCTAATATTATTGCGATATTTCTTTTTTTTAATCTTACAATTACTTTCATAACTCTTGTTCATTAATTTATTGTGTCAACATCTATCCAGGGTGACCGTGAGATATCACAAGCTACATATATCCAGGGTGACTATGGAAAGGCACTCATTGTGCCTCAGCATGCAAATATTAAATACAGTAACAACTTATGACTACAACAACTAAATTTAAGAAATTTCATTATTTTTTTCTGATATTACTGCAATATTTCATTTTTTTGATGTTACAGGTGAATTTCATAACTTTTATTGAATGATTTATTGTGTCAACATCTGTCCAGGGTGACCGTGGCAGAAAATCACCTGCTGCATCTGTCCAGGGTGACCGTGGAAAGGCACCCGATGTGCCTCACCAGGCAAATGTTAAATACAGTAACAACTTATGACAACAACAACTAAATTTCTGAAATTGCATTATTTTTTTTTTCTAATATTACTCCAATATTTCATTTTTTAAATGTTACAGGTGAATTTCATAACTTTTGTTGATTGATTTATTGTGTCAACTTATGTCCAAGGTGATTGTGTCCAAAAATCACCCGCTATAGCTATCCAGGGTGACCATGGAAAGGCACCCGATGTGCCTCACCAGGTAAATGTTAAATACAGTAACAACTTATGACTACAACAACTAAATTTCTAAAATTTCGTTATTGTTTTTCTGATATCACTGCAATATTTCATTTTTTTAATGTTACAGGTGAATTTCATAACTTTTGTTGATTGATTTATTGTGTCAACATTTTTCCAGGGTGACTGTGTTTGAAAATCACCCGCTACATCTGTCCAAGGTGACCATGGAAAGGCACCCACTGTGCCTCACCGGGTAAATGTTAGATACAGTAACAACTTATGACTGCAACAACTAAATTTCTCAAATGTTAAAGTTCATCTCATTAATTTTATTCATCAATGTATTGTGGCATGTTCAACGTGGGAAGGCTCCCACTAAGGATATTGATGAGGATGAAATATTTTATTCGACTGACCCAATGACAACTATAATGAAGGCCTTGAAGAAGGATAACATAGAGTATCTAGGTTTGCTTAGCAAAAGACCCTTGACACAAGAGGACAGGGAAAGAATTGTAGAGCTACAAAACACAATAACTAATTTTGGGGTAAGTGGCATCTTCACATATTTTTATCAGCTATGAAAATTTCATATCCATTTTTTTGTTTTATATTTTGTATATGATGTGATAAAGTAAATTTTTCCATTTGTAGAAGTTTTTAGACCCTGTGCGTCAGGAACATGCCGATCCTGCAACTGTTATAGGTAGTAGTGATGTTCCAATGAAAAACAAATGTCGACATAGCAAAGTGCAAGTGAGGCTTTTTGAGCCTCCAGAGGTTCCCCTCGAATCCATTGATGAGATAAATTATTTTGACCGGCATGACACGCTGTTGCATGATGAGTCGGAGCCTGAGACTCCACATGACTCCGAAGAGGAACGTACTGTAGATGGAGAGGAAAATATTCTTCATGGAGCAGAACAAATTAAAAGGACCGGATCACTAGATGTCACCTTTCTGGTGGATGACTCATGTGTTCCGATCAAGATTCAAAATATTGCAGGTAATTGTCAATTAATTGATTCATTTTTTTCATGAAATTGAAATACATTTGTTGAGATTATTATAAATTAATGGATAACACGTTTCTACAGGAAACAATGTTTTCTATATAAACTTATATGACAAAGCATTGGAGTTGTTTGGCCCCACCATTCTCACACGGTTGAATGACCAATATAGAAAAAAGAAAGATGATTTAATAGACCACCTGGTAAACTTGTTCGACAACATTTTCAACAAGAAAGTGGTTACAAAGTTAGCTAGTGAGAATTTAAAATATACCATGGCCCAGTATAGGGAGAAATTGCAATTAGACCTCAAGCACGAGTGCCCTCCCATGGTTTTGAAGAAAGAGTGGAAGGCCCTGATAGAGGATGAAAAGGAGAAATTGTTTAAAAAAAAGGAATACATCCACGAGCTGGTCAAGCAAGGTACACCACATGTCATATTATCAGTGAAATATGATCATTTATGTTTTTCTTTTTTGTTTTAAGTAACAATTCCGATATCTATTTGTTTTAAAAAATTCCATATGTAGGATACCAGACACCTCCAAAGAAACCATGGCTAGAGTGGAAAAACACGGCTAGCATAAACTAGGCCAGGGTGGCTATGGAAAACTAAAATCCCGAATCATAAGATTTAAATGATTAACTGTGGTTAATATTTATTTAACAGTATCGAACAAATATATGTTTTTGTTATTGGTATTTTTAATGTTGTTATGCATTGCAGTTAAATATGTTCGACACTACCGCCACTGAAGAGGACCTAAAGCTTGGTTACAAGAATGGTTTTAAAAGAGTGATTGAATATAGAAAAATCTTGGTCCAGACTCCTATCTCCCGAACCACGCAGGTAAATCAAATGAATAAGGAAACCGTAGTAGCATGCTTGTAAAGTCTATTCATATTTTATTATATCACCCTTAACTAAGTATTTATGTTTGTTTTCAAGCAACAATGCTACCACAATAGTGAATCTAGCGGTATTCAACAGACACTGCGCCATACAAGCGTGTACATGTCCAATGATAATGGAGAGCAGAGTATCCATTCTGGTATGTATGCTTCAGAATCATAAATATTTACTGTGATTGTAGATATTTATTTTCTGACTTATACTTATATATTATCTTCTCAAAATTGAAGAGCATGTAGCTCAGGAGGGTGAACTGCAAGAGGAACCAAGTGGACAAGAAATTAATGCACCAACTATCATAGCTACACACACAGGTAAAGAGAAATATTGTAATGTTAATCAAAATAATAAATTAGTTATTTCAATTATATTTCAACATATCGATATGATAATTTTTGTTGTTGCAATTCACGACCTTGAATAGATGCCTCAATTCCCTTCTCAGTGACATACCAGAAGCATGGTACATGAGTGCATGGAAACACAAACAATAGAAGGATAGGGCACACAAAATACAATGTCCTTAGATGATTATGATACCCCAATTGTCAATTTTATGAATGTAAAAAAAACAATCAAAGAAAAATTAGATGTATAAATTCATGACTTGTATTTGGATGTTTATCAATGTTTATATGATTCATTGTTTATATGTTCATATGTTTTTATGACTATCCTAGTTATGCATGAATGTCTATATGTTTTCTATATAAAGAAAATCATGTGTCGGGTATGGGGAATTGAGAGCGATGTGAGGGCTGGGGGGGGCATATGAGCTTCCACCTTCATATGGTTGGCCCTATTCAGTATAGAATAACCTATTCTCAAAACAAAGAGAAGCTCATTAAGGTATGCGACCACTTGATTTTTTTCTAGAGTATTTTACATAACTAAATGCATGTTTGTTTGCTTATATATTATTTACTCATATAAAGAATTTGTCTTTTATGATTCATGCAGGTCTTGGTGATGGAAATGCATCTCATGGAAAAATTTTATCAAGTTGTAAGGGCTAATGGATCTTGCAAAAGAACAATGATAAGGTAAGGGTTTTGACGTGTTTTTTAAAGTAGGCTTTATACTAGTAAAAGTTCACAATCCTCATGAAATGATACAATTTCAGTTTTGGTAGACAAGCATCAATTGTTTTTAACAAAGTATGAATCATAGACCGTGGGAAAAACCTTTTTTTGTATTCTTACATTGACCAATACAACTATAACAGATTTTTAGTACAAAATCTTAACCACACACACACACACACATATATGAATCCTAAGTAAACAAATGACAGAAGATAAAGGGAGAATATGTACTGATAGGAGTGAATGAAGATAATAATATGAATAATGGAGTGGAGAGTGCACTCTAGCCTTGAATTGAATGATACT
>SNQJ01S0068111.1:48775-60015 GCA_010110895.2 Picea sitchensis | reverse complement strand
ACAAGTGGACCCAATTTGGTCATCCCATGAGTTCCCATGATTACTTCAGTAGGATGTTAACATCCAACCCGAAGTTGAGCATAAATTCTCACACTTCATATCATTGAATCAATGCATTTAAGATAAATTATTTTCCATACCTTATTCACTGGACATGGTTTAAGGGCCTATCTTGTGCCTGCATTGGTGACTCAAAAATTGGCCCAAGGACCTCCCTTAACTTTGTTGTGGATTCATCATTGTCTATTATCTATAGAAAACTTTTCAAAAATTCTTTGACTTCATCTTCCACTATATATACTAGTAGAATCATGCATTGGCTTAGTCGCCAAATTATGGAAGGTTTTCTATTTCTTGCATTCATAGTAACTATGTTTATAGCATTCATAGTAACTATCTTTCTACAATCATGTGTATTATGTATTATCTTTTGGTATTACCCACATCAAGGATGGTGTGGATATAAGTAATTCATTTCAATATACCCCACTTCATAATAATTATAAAATCATGGTGGGAGATGATCCACTTAATTCCATAGATCCTTATTACCCTAATTCTAATTATGTCCCCCATCCATTACCATGGTTGAATCCATTGTTTGGAAATTTATATGCTATATTATGTCTCTTATAATTCCCCTTGGAGACTCTTTTAATGCCAAATCATTTGGCCTTCTACATTCCAAACATTTAATCTACCTAGATTGTTATTGGATAAATATCACCAGTATGGTAGCTTAGATCTCCCTAGGACCTACCTATTGATCCTAGTGGTACAATCCCCCTACCTCAGTAGGGTTCTATGACCTCCCGGTCTCTGGATCGATTTTCTTCTGAGTCGAAATGGCTCTCCGGGCTCCTGTCAGAACCCTTTGAATGAATCCATAGGTCCCTTTGTCCTTTGACGTAGGTCTTGAGAAAATTTGCGTGTGTGCCCCCTTTTCAACTCTCTTCTCTGTTCTGAACCAACACACACCTCGACATTGATTCCTTTCCAACTAGCCCCTTCTTATCTGGTGACCTTGGGCTATGACCCAAGGCATAAACAACAGACCTTTTGTGTTTCGGGGTTTCGAGACTCCTGCATGCGAGCTCTCCCAGGCTCCTTGTCCTTTGAATCGGAGAACCCCGAAATAGAGCCTAGCTCCCACTAGCGCCTACCTTCACTCCTCACTTATATGACCACTGTCCCATGACCAGTAGCTAACATCCAACCGACTCTGCTATTTTTGTGTTTCGCGATGTGGAGGGGTTGACTCCTTGTTCCTCCAACTCCTGGTCGCCGAAACATCGAAAAGGGCTTAACGACTTTGTATCCTCCCTTATCCTTCATCCACGTGACCACCACTTTGTGACCATGCACTTAACATCAAAGCGCTACCATCTTTCGTGATTTGGGGAATCACGATGCAAGCGTTCTTCCTGTTCTCTATCTTTCGAAATGATGAAACCTGAAAGGGTCTAACAGCTCCTTAGCTCCTCCCTTAAGTCACTTTTCATGCAACCGGTCCTGTGACCTAGTGCTATTCCTCTGAATGATTTCGGGGTTTCACGATTTGGGGAATTGTGATACAGTGTTCTCTTCCTTACCTTATCAAATCCCAAAACCCGAATCTCAGTGATCTTGATCAATATTCCAGATCCTCCGTTTAGTCAACGACAAATATTGAATCCTGACTATATTCTTTTTGGGATGCCTACGAAGTCTCCACCTCCCAACTCCTATTGACCAAACTCCCGGTAGCTTCCAAATATCTGCCACCTATCCTCCAGAATGCACGGTCTTGATGTTTTCGGGACTTGACGAGTCCTCTTCCTTCTGCTGTTATGAGGTTTAAACCTTGCACACCTTTTCTGGATCCGACGACTCACAACAAATTGACACTTCTCCCTTGAGGTTTCTACTATTCGTTCTACCCTTCTGTGCAGCTTCCCAGGGATTAAACCCCTCGCACCTTCTTCCATATATGACAACTATCAGTCCTTGGTGCTAGATCTGATGAACCAAATCCTTTTTCCTGTGCACCTCCCAGGGACTAAACCCTGTGCATGTATCCTTGATCCAGCGGCTCTCAGGCCATTGTGCTCTAGATCCGACGGCTGGCGCGATTTCACGATCTCAACGATTGAAAGTATGGGGTACAACCTCCTCTGCTCCTCTACTCCTCCAATTCCTGAATGTGTGGATATCCAAGGTTTTGAACCCCGTACTCCTTCACCTGATCCAACGATTGTCAGGTATCGATGCTAGATCTGACGGTTCAGATCTATCCTCCTTGCACGCTCTCCTCCTGCTGCCTGGATGTAGATTCAATGGTCTAGATATTTCTTCCTAGTGATGATCCAACGACAGTTGTTCTCTTCCTCGTAAGCTTTCTTGGCTTTTTGACTTAGAATATTTTCTATGTCTCGAAGGTCTCAACCTTTGACTCTTCCTCTTGCGAGCTCGGTTCCTTTGGGTTTCATCTGCGTTATAGAAACATTGTCCCTTCTGAGCTTTTTCCTCTCAGAGATTTACTCCTACGCACACTTTGCGTTCAAGGATCTCGAATAACTCAGATTCGAGAAGTTTTCTTGAAAAGAAAACTCCTTACGCCCACCTGGAGTTCTCCTGCTTGATGCACACCTTACAGAGCCTACAGAGTATTCAAAAATCCTGTGAGTGTCTTCTCTTCGACACTTCTCTTTTCTCATAACTCGAAATAGAGTTCCCTAGTGCACTATATGCACTCACTCGATGCCCTCTTGGTAGAGCTCTATAGAACCTTCAATAGTTCTGTCTTCCATGAACTTGAGACAGAGTTCCTTCCTGTGCACTCCTTGCACCTCTGCTGATGAAGGGTCAATGCTATCCTTCTTGAGATTTCCTGAGGTTGTCTCACCTTTGTCAATGCACACCATGTAGACTATGTGCACTCCTTACACTCGAAAACTCCAAGATGGGAAGAAATTGGAACTTATGAAATACTTCACCAGTTATGCATTCAAACTCAAAATGCATAAAAACATGCAAACGCATACAGACAATTCATGGCAGGAAAAACTGCTCTTCTATTAATTCATAAATGAATATACAAGGTGTTTACAAAGGCTAGACTGTAACATGTCTCATCTCTCTCTCAAGACCTCTCTACTCTAGTCTCTCCTTCTATCTCTCCTTCTCTGTCCTATCACTCTCTAATTAAAAAGAGGGCTCTCTCATGCTTATCCTCAACCTCACCGTCTTTGAGATGTCGCCATCACCAAGCGGCTCCTACAACTACATTACATAAATGGATGCCCAGTCCTGACTACGTCCCGGGCTTGCTGTAGGAAACCATTAAAGGAAACCTCAACCACTACCTATACAAAGGCATGGTCTGGCATTAAAATCCTTACAACATTTATTAAAATTTTGAGTTTCAAAATTGAGAGGGCTGCGCCTCTCCCTTTCTCCATTAAATGCATGCTAGATGCGCTGGTTGGCTGGCATGCTGCTGACATGGAGCGATGCTCCTGCATCATACTCCTCAACTAGAAAAATCATGATCTTCTGATCATGAGCTCCTCTTCTCCAGTGCTGAAATCCATCTGCATCCCAAACTTTCCCTTAGAGCTGTCCATCTACTCCTATGCTTCGTTGTTGCTACTGCTGCTACCCTGCTGCTCTTGCAGGCTCCCTTCTGCTCAGCTTCTCGTTGCTGGAAATCTCTGCTATTGAACTCAACATCAACCTTCTAATTTCTTCAATTACTTCATCCAGCTGCTCCAGTGGCTGACTCTTTGTATGCAGTCTTCTCTGTTGCACTTCTGTCTTCTAAATGGGCAGATATGATCGATATCCCCTTCTATCTTTATCTCTCTTTGTGGCACTAAGTGGCCACTCTGCTACAGACTCTAGCTCTGCAGTCTCCTCACTGAAATGTAGCTCAACTTCTTCCTGTGGCAGTTCTGCTGCTGCCATTTCTCCTGCTGGCATTCTTCCAACTTATTCCAGCTTGGCTTGTTAGATGTACAAACTTTGCACCATCACCCTCTTCTCTAGGGCTTCCAATTCTTCATACAGATCAACAAAATCCATACTGTCTGCTTCCTCTTCTGTTGCAGACTCCAGTGCTGTAGTCATTTCTGTTTCACCTTCCTGGCTGAAAATTTTGAGCAACTCAATTGAATGCTCTTCTTCTTCTCCTTGGGAAAACATCAGTGTCTACTCCACTTCTTCCTCTTCTTTGACAGTCTCTGTTGGTTGTCCTCCTTCTGTTGTTGCATCCACAACACATTCTCTTACCTCAATTGGGCTATCTGGTAGGAATACCCGAATTCCCCTAATCATCAGAATGCTCTTCTGATTCTCCTTCTGGATGGTGAAAGTTTTTAACTTGTCATCATCTTCATTCACATGGTCTGAAAAACCACATGAATATTCACTTATCAACACTCCTTACTGACCTGAACTCACTCCTGAGTCCTTGAGACTTTCAGACAGTCTCACTTCTTTTCCCCTACCCACCTGGAAATTTGGGAATTTTCTACTGCCCACTTGGCAGTCTATGAGATCCAGTGATCCCATCTCATTGCCCACTTGGAAATCTAAACTTTCACCACTGCCCCCTTGGCATTATGTGAGACCTTATGTTGATCTCTTCCCATTTCCCACCTGGCAACTCGAAAGTTCACTTCTACCCACCTGGCAATTTATGAGATCCTCTACTAATCTCATACCATTTCCCATCTGGAAATATGAATTTTTGTTGCTTTCCTCTTGACAATCTATGAGATCCTCAAGTGATATCATTCCATTTCCCACCTAGAAATTTGAAAGTTCATCCATGCCCTCCTGGTAGTTTATGATATCTAAAACTGATCCCTCTTCCTCATCACTGAGGGTTCCTCCAACTTCTGGCTCATAGATGTGAACCAACTCTGTGTCACTGAGGTTTTCAGCATAGCTCAGCCACTTCTTCAACTCTTGTTGTTATTTCCTAGCCAACAAATTTTGAATAGGGTATTTGGCTTTCTTGTTCAGAGGCCATTTGTACCTCCAGTGTACTTTTGCCTCCTACTGCATCTTCAATGTCAGTTGTTCCATTCTTGCCCATATCTCAGAGAGTTCTTCGTTAATCTATGATTTACTCATCTGCTGGTGGTCTCCTCTTCCACCATGCTCATGGCCTTCAGTAGCCATTTCCATCTTTCACCTTCCCTCCTAGAAAGTGTATAGATCACTCTACATCTAAGAGCATCTCCATGTCCTCCTACAACTCGCCTGACTGTCTATCATTTGCTACACACCTTGCAAAATCACCATAGAGCTTNAAACACCCTGCTTATTTCACTGTATATAGATGAATCTCTGCTCCTGATTCCACTTGATGTTACCAGAATTTCTCCCACCATCTCTCCTTTTTCTGTGAACAAAGTAACGGTCTCTTCTTTCTCTTTTGTCTAAAATCTACAAACAAAAATCTACTCTGATACCACTGGGTATAGTCCCCCTACCTCAGTAGGGTTCTGCGACCTCCTGGTCTCTGGATCGATCTTCTTCTGAGTCGAAATGGCTCTTCGAGCTCCTGCCAGAACCCTTTGAACAAATCCACAGGTCCCTTTGTCCTCTGGCACAGGTCTTGAGAAAATCTGCACGCACCCTCCCTTTTCGATTCTCTTCTCTGTTCTGAACCAACACACACCTCGGCGTTGATTCCTTTCCAACTAGCCCCTTCTTATTTGGTGACCTCAGGATATGACCCAAGGTGTAAACAACACACCTTTTGCGTTTCAGGGTTTTGGGACTCCTGCATGCGAGATCTCCTAGGCTCCTTGTCCTTCAAATTGTTGAACCCCGAAATAGAGCCTAGCTCCCACTAGCTCCTACCTTCACTCCTGACTTATATGACCACTATCCTGTGACCATTTGATAACATCCAACCGACTCTCTGATTTTCATGTTTCGCGATGTGGAAGAGTTGACTCCTTGTCCCTCCAACTCCCAGTCACCGAAATGCCGAAAAGGGCTTAAGGACTCTGGATCCTTCCTTAGCCTTCATCCACGTGACCACCACTCTGTGACCACGTGCTTAACATCAAAGCGCTACTGGTTTTCATGATTCGGGGAATCACGATGCAAACATTCCTCCTGTTCTCTATATTTCGAAATGTCGAAACTCGAAAGGGTCTAATGGATCCTTAGATCCTCCCTTAAGTCGCTTTTCATACAACTGGTCCTGTGACCTAGTGTTATTCCTCCGAATTCTATCGGGGTTTTTCAATTCGAGGAATCGCGATACAATGTTCTCCTCCTTGCCTTATCAAATACTGAAACCTGAATCTCAGTGATCTTGATCAACAGTCCAGATCCTCCATTTAGTCAACGACCAAGATTGAATCCTGACTATCTTCTTTTCAGGATGCCTACGGAGTCTCCACCTCCCAACTCCCAGTGACCAAACTCCTGGTAGCGTACAGATCTCTACCACGTGTCCTCCAGAATGGACGGTTCTGATGCTTTTGGGACTTGATGAGTCCTCTTCCTTCTGTTGTTATGAGGTTTAAACCTTGCACACCTTTTCTGGATCCAACAACTCACAGCAAATCGACATTTCTCCCTCGAAGTTTCTACCATCCGTTCTACCCTTCTGTTCAGCTTCCCAGGGATTAAACCCCTCGCACCTTCTTCTGGATCTGACGACTATCGGTCCTTGGTTCTAGATCTGACAGCTCAGATCCTTTTTCCTGTGCACCTCCCAGGGACTAAACCCCATGCACGTATCCTTGATCCAGCGGGGCTCTTAGGCCACTGCACTCCAAATTCGACGGCTGACGCGATTTCGCGATCTCGATGATTGCAAGTATGGGATGCAACCTCCTCTTCTCCTCCAACCTCCAATTCCTAAATGTGTGGATACCCAATGGTTTGAACCCTGTGTGACTTCGCCTAATCCAATGGTTGTCAGGTATCGACACTAGATCTAATGGTTCAGATCTGTCCTCCTTGCATGTTCTCCTCCTGCTGCTTGGACGTAGATTCAACGATCTGGATCTTTCTTCCCGGTGCTGATCGAATGACAGTTGTGCACTTCCTCCTGATCTTTCTTTTCTTTTTGACTTAGAAGATTTTCTAAGTCTCAAAGGTCTCAACCTTCGACTCTTCCTCTTGTGAGCCCGGTTCCTTTGGGTCTCGTCTGCGTTATAGAAATGTTGTCCCTTCTAAGATTTTTCATCTCAGAGATTTACTCCTATGCACACTTTGCATTCAAGGATATCGAATAACTCAGATTCGAGAAGTTTTCTTGAAAAGAAAACTCCTTACACCCACCTGGCATTCTCCTGCTCGATGCACACCTTGCAGAGCCTACAGAGTATTCAACAATCCTGTGAGTGTCTTCTCTTTGACACTTCTCTTTTCTCAAAACTTGAAATAGAGTTCCCTAGTACACTTTATGCACTCGCTCGATGCCCTTTTGGTAGAGCTCTACAGAACCTTCAGTAGTTCTTTCTTCGCTGAACTCGAGACAAAGTTCCTTCCTGTGCACTCCTTGCAACTCTGTTGATGAAGGTTCAATGCTATACTTCTTGAGCTTTCCTGCGGTTGTCTCACCTCTATCAATGCACACCTTGCAGACTATGTGCACTCCTTGCACTCGGAAACTCCAAGATGGGAAGAAATTGGAACTTATGAAATACTTCACCAGTTATGCATTCAAACACGAAATGCATAAAAACATGCAAACACATACAAACAATTCATGGCAGGAAAAACTACTCTTCTATTAATTCAAAAATGCCTATACAAGGTGTTTACAAAGGCTGGACTGTAACAAGTCTCATCTCTCTCTCAAGACCTCTCTACTCTGGTCTCTCCTCCTATCTCTCCTTCTCTGTCCTATCACTCTCTAATTACAAGGAGGGCTCTCTTGAGCTTATCCTCAACCTCACCGTCTATGAGCCATCGCCATCACCGAGTAGCTTCTACGGCTACAATACATAAATGGATGCCCAGTCCTGAATACGTCCTGGGCTTGCTATAGGTAACCATTAAATGAAACCTCAACCACTACCTGTACAAAGGCATGGTCTGGCATTAAAAGACTTACAACATTTATTGAAATTTCAAATTTCAAAATTGAGAGGGATGCGCCTCTCCCTTTCTCCATTAAATGTGTGTTGGATGTGTTGGCTGGCTAGCACGCTGCTGACATGGAGCGATGCTCTTGCATCACCTAGACATACAATGGGAATAGACTTCTAATGGTTTCCCTAGATTCCAACAAATTATTTTTCTTTTAACCAAGAAGAATAGTAAGCATACCTTATGACCAACGATTTCCTCACATATTTGGCTGATGCACCTCTTGAGATCTAGCTCCAACTCCTATAATCTTCTTTGTACACACGAGAAGATAAACAACTATTGATCTACTTTCTCTCCTAATGTTACAAAAATCCAATTCACTAGATCTATCCTGATCTATTTAACACGAGACTAGATCTAAGCATTTACAAATAAAATACCAACACATTTAGGGGAAACCAATGATATATTCATTAACATGTAGGAAGCACATCAAACATAATACCTTGGATGTGAAATCATTTCTCTTTTCTCCTTGCTCCTAATTCCTCCGCAGCTTCTCAATCTGACTAGGAAATTTGATTGTGGCCGTTGTGACTGGAGAAGCACCTCTATAATTGGACATCATAACTTTGCAAAATATTCCCCCCCCTCTTTCTCAAGACTTTCCTTCTTTATATATGTCCTTGGAAGAGGCTTGGGAGAGATTCTAGATCTTTTGGAACCCACTGGAAACTCAAATGTTGTGATTTTCTAGCCCCATGCCACAAAGATACAACTGATCCCTCTCTTACCTCTTCATAACTTTTCAAATCTAGAAGGTTGCAGGGATCATCACTTGTTGCATTATAAACGACCAACGACTATCATCACATGTTTTATCCTATATTCCATGTGAAGACCCTAAAATAAATTCCTAAATCCTGAGCAAGAAATGTATTTTGACTTTCATCTTCTGCTGGATTCCCTTCTGACATGTAGGGTGGAAATTAAGACTATAAAATATACTACTAGCTCTTCTACTTCCCACCAAATTGCATTACTCCAAGTGAAATATTTTCTATCTCCCCTTCATCATGTGATATTCCAACTCATTTATAGTTGTATGTGTTACCATTTGTTGGAATTAATGTGAGTACCTTGAATTCAACAAGTGAAATCCTTGATTTAGGGTGGTGTGAGAAACTATCACCTAGAGTAGTGTGACCACCCTTCATTTCAAAACATTGTGATCACACTAACTTGATTTGGTGTGAACTACCCTTCGAGTTAAACATTTCCAATTCTCTTCAATTATATGGTATCATGTACCTTCATTTGAATAGGGTGAGTTACCTTTACTTGAATATGTGTAAGTGTCTTTATTTAAACAAGTGCTCCATTGTTATGATCTACCATTCTTTCAAAGCGTTACAACTTTTTTCGTGGGAAAAAATTTGATTTCTTTCATTCATATGAGTGTGAGTAACATTCATTTTTTTGGTAAGGAAATGACTCAACCACAAGGCTACAATTTCCTAATCCAAAAAGATACAAGCATAGTTGTTGAAAGGGTGTGAATTCCTTTAACCTCATGTTGTGATTATCCATTCACATTAATAGGTTAAATTTGATATTCAAGGTAATTATTGTGACCAGTCTATATTAATATCAATTAATGGTTGTGATTGCATTGAAGTGGATAAGTAAAGGGTTGTTCCACTCTCACAAGGATAGTGATAGATTTAAAAAAAACACATGTCCCATATTGTCTCCCTGGGAGGCAACTACCAAATTGTTTTTGACCTCTAGTTTAGAGCCCCAATATCTCAATTAAAACCATTCATTCAAGGGAATGTATTTTATCTTCCCCTTCATCCCAAGGTGCCTTGGGTTTCCCTTTTGGTCCACTAAGAAAGGCCCCTAATAAGTCCCAAAACCCCCTCTCATAAGATCTTCTCACATAAAATACCCTTTGAAGGGTCAATCACACATGAAAATATTGAGTATGGGTCAATCACGAATCCCAACATCTAGCTTGTCATTTAGATTTTTTAAACTTAAAGGAAGCATGGCAATATCGACGATAGCTCATCGTAAGGCAATGATTTTTTTTTGACCAAGCGTGGAAATATCGATGAAAGTTCATCTCACTTTGCCACGGTTTTGCATCGCACATATAGCATCTGCGTTGTAAATGTTGTCTCTGCCAAACGTTTGCGTCGTTATTGTGATGCTTTTTCGTCGCAACTTTACATAGTTTTGTTTCACATGTATGGAATCTACGTCGTAATTTGTTGGTAAGTTTTTTAATTTGGCATGGTTGTTCGTCCCTATTGTGATGAAGTTTCGTCACTATTAACACACTTTATAAGGTAAACCTGGAGGGTTAATGTCGTCACTGCTTCCAAAAATAACTGGTGTGTGGATATAGTGATGAAAAAAGTTCCATGAAAAATAGTCTTTTCTTTCATGGAAAGTGCGACAGATATGTGTGGCAATAGCAATGAAAAACCATGGAAAATTTGGTCACATGTAGTAGTGACACTTTATTTACAACTGGTCGACAATCTTATTTAGCTTACTCATAGTCAACCTAACATTTCCTTTGTTGTTAGTGTGGTTTCTTGGTTTATGAAGGACCCCAAAGAAAGCCACTAGAAAGAAGTCAAATGAATTGTCTGCTATCTTAAGGGTACCACTCATTTTGGTATCAAGTATTGTTGAAGTTTAGATTCACTGGTCCTCTTCACTAAATCCGACTAGGCTTGTGACAGTGATGATAAGAATTCCACTTTTGGCTATTTGTTTTACTCCAGGACTGGACCATTGGTATTGTCATGCAACAAAATAGAAGGTAGTCACCTTGTTGACTACAAAAGTAGAATATTATGCCTTTGTTCAAGAAGGCATTGAATTAGTCTTGATCCTCCAACTTCTAGGTGAACTTGTCTTTACTATTCAGACCTCAATTACAGTCTACTATGACAATATGACTGGCATATAGGTTGAAGATAACCCTATTTCCCACAATAAGATGAAGCATGTTGAGCTCCATTCTCACTATTTGAGGCAATTAGTTCATGAGAACATTGTATCTCTTGAATACCATAGAAAAGATGATCAAGTTATTGATATCTTCATCGAGCCTTTATTTGAAGCTATATTTATCAAGATCCATATGATTCTTGGGATTCAGGAAGCTAAAATTA
>SNQJ01S0068111.1:9300-44316 GCA_010110895.2 Picea sitchensis | reverse complement strand
CTTGAAGAAGAAGTTGTCACATTGAGAAGTAAAATTGTCAAGCTCAACAAGAACGTTGAAGAGATAGAAACATCCACAATAGTGATAGAGAATGAAGAGAAGCACTCTAGGTTGCTAGAAAAGAAGAATGAAGAAAACATAAAGACTTATGCGGAAGTACTCAAAGGAAGGAATCATGGTCAACCAAAATATAATAAAACTATTGAAGATATATCTTCAAGAATACCATCCATGTTCAATCCACAAAGAAGATTCAATCATGATCATGATCAGTCAAGGAAAAATTCATAAGGACTATGCCACGAAGAAGATCATTCACTCCCAGGTATGAAAATTTCTTTTATGGTCATTGTTTTATTGTACTAACTTTGGACATAAGGTTGCATATTGCAGGGATTATAAAAGAAATGTTCAATAAAAAAATGCCTATGCGGCCCCATGTAACATTGAATGTTACAAATGTCATAACTATGGCCACATAGTTGGTGATTGTATAAGCATGATCGATACTTCCATGAAAGAGAACACTGATATTGGATGTAAGAAAGTATGGATAAGAAAACAAAAAGAACATGTGAACAAAGACCAGGTGCCAAAGATCGCAAGATTGACAATAAAATGAGATGAAGAAAATTCTATAGAGAAAAAGAAAGATGTTAGATACAAAAAGGTTTGGAAAACAACTGAAAGAAAAAAAGGACAGGTAAATAAGGAACAAGTTCAAGAGATTGTACTTTCAGGAATTGTAGTGAAATATGAATCCACAGACAGAAATAAAGAAGTTAGAGCTCAGAGATATGATGAATCTACCAATGGAAATGATGATGACTACACATCAGAGAAGGAATTGTTCTGAGCCATCCGACTTAGAAACTCCTAGGTAACATGAATATTAGACAGGGGGATTCTATCCTATAGATGTGATAGACCAAAGAACCATCCTTCAATAAGCTTGAAGAGTTTGAATATACATATCCAGAGAAGTCAGTTAGCATAAGTAAAATCAATTGTAGTAGTGAACACTTAATGATAGTACATTGATAAAAGGGGCAACATTATAGACAGTTTTGCAGTAGAGTCTTGGACAGTATGGAAAAAGATGGATTGATAAGAACACTTAGCAGGTTTGGACATATATATGATAGTGGACGAGAGAATGGATTCATAGATTAGTTCAGAGACAAAGGAACATTATCATAATGGATGATAATTACATAGGAAATGGATCAAACAATGCTAATGGATTCAAAATCGACAGATATTTTTTGGACACATGCAGTGCATACAACAATTTACATTCAAAATAGAGTAATTCTTAGAAAAAAACAATGACAAAACTCTCTACGAGCTATGGAAAGGAAGAACAACAAATGTGAAGCACTTTAGAGTATTTGAAAGCAAATTCTACATCAAAAGAGAATATGGCGGAATGGAAAAGTTTGACTCTCGTGTGGACAAATGAGTACTTGTTGGTTACTCAAGTACAAGGAAAGCATACAAGTGTTACAATCTAAGGTTGAACAAAGTTGTGAAAAGCATCAATGTAACAATTGAAGAAATAGATGGACACAAATTAAAGGAAGAAGAAAATGAATCAATGGAACAACTTTATGAAGAAGAAGCAAAATATGAAGAAGTCTACATCGAACAACCAGAAGGATTTCAGTTGTCAGAGAATGCAGATTACATGTGAAAATTGAAGAAGGCCTTGTATGGTCTAAAATAGGCTCCTAGAGCATGGTACTCTAAAATGGATAAATATCTACAACAAGCAAGGTTCATAAAAGGATGTGCATAAAACAACCTCTATATCAAGGTAACTCAAGGTAGTATTTTATCAATTGAAATTTATGTTGATGATATTGTTTTTGGAAGTACAAATGGAAGGTTAAGCCAGAAATTTGCAAAGGATATGTAGAATGAAGTTGAAATGCCATTACTTGGATAACTATCCTTCTTTTTGGGTATTCAGATATGTCAAAGAAACCAAGGAATTTTTATTTCTCAAACTAAGTATATCAGAGAAATGCTAAAGAGGTTCGGAATGGAATATTGTAAACTAGTTACCACTCCTATGCAAACTAGTTGCAAGTTGAGTAAAGATGATTCAAAGTCTATAGGCTAGAGGCAATACAAGTCAATGATTGGTAGCTTACTACATGTGACAACATCTAGACCAGATGTAATGTAGGCAGTTGGACAGGTGGCACGATTTCAGGTAGCACCAAAGGAATCACATGTATTAGCAGTAAAGATGATTTTAAGATATCTCAAAGGAGCATAAGAGTTTTGATTATGGTATCCAAAAGGAAAGGGTCTATCACTTATTTCCTACATAGATGAAGATTGGGAAGGTTGAATTGATGACTGACGAAGCACCAGTGAAGAAACGTTCTACTTGGGTGAGTGTTTAGTATCATGGATAAACAAGAAATAATCATCGGTATCCTTATCTATAGCTGAGGCAGAGTATATTTCAGCAGGAGGATGTTATACTCAGGTTCTATGGATGAAGCAAACTCTGACAGATATAAAGGTTGAGTATGATGATCTGATTCCAATCTATTGTGATAATACAAGCTCCATCAATATCTCAAAGAACTCGGTGATGCACTCCAAGACGAAGCACATTCCAATCAAGTATCACTTTCTACGGGAACATGTTACAGATAATAACATCAGAGTTGAATATGTGGGCACAAAAGAACAAGTGACAGACATCTTTAAAAAACTGCTTCCACAATAATCCCTTGAGTATCTACACCAGAGACTCAGAGTAATTTCTACTCCAAAATGAATGCTTTTGAATGCTTATCTTATATGTCTTAGATTTACATGAGGAAGCACCATAAAGAGGACAGTTCAGGTTGGAAGATCAGTTTTAGGAAGAATTTAGTTAGGGGGAGTATCCCCAAGGAAAGTTCAGTTAGGGGGATAATCCATGGATGGAAAGATACATTTTCCATTGATGACAAAGGGGGAGAGATTTATCAAATGTAAAGGTAAATGCTTGGAGAAAGAGCACATAGGCATGGTTACAGGGGGAGCGATGGTCATAGGGGGAGAATGAGTGATATGAGTTTAGTGTTTCATCAGAGTGTTTCCATCAATGCCAAAGGGGGAGATTGTTGATTATTTGGTTTGGTTGTCATTGATGTCAACCCTTGAAGAAAGTCCAGTAGAAAATTTTGGTAGCATAAAGGTTTGGGTAATGGACCCAAGTTTGTTTGGTGGATAATGGTATGAGTTTTGATATATTTTCATGTATGACTATTCCACATGGATAGTACATGTCATTCCATTTCTGGTGGTATGTGGAACGCCACATAACTCCTCACTGTTAGAGAGTTATGGGCATGTGAAGTTGGAGAAAGGTTTGGGTAATGGACCCAAGTTTGTTTGATGGTTAATGGTCCAAGTTTTGATATATTTGCATGTAAAAAATTCTATATGGATATTACATGTCATGCCATTTCCGTTGGTATGTGGAATGTCACATAACTCCTCGCGGTTAGAGAGTTATGGCCATGTGAAGTTGGAGAACCCTCATGAGTCATCTAGAAGCCCCAAAAGGTCAAAGNGAAGTTGGAGAACCCAGGTTTGGGTAATGGACCCAAGTTTGTTTGATGGATAATGGTATGAGTTTTGATATATTTTCAGGTAACACTATTCTAGATGGATAGTACATGTCATGCCATTTCTGGTGGTATGTGTAACTTCACATAACTCCTCAAGGTTTGCGAGTTATGGTCTTACGAATTTGGAGGACCCCCATATGCCATCTAGAAGCCCCAAAAGGTGAAAGTAGTCAAAGTGGTTTAAGAGATTTTAGAAGGTAGATAATAAAGTGAAGTGATGAGTGTACTATAAGTCAAAGTGGATACAAAATAAATTATTTAAATGATAAATTTAATGGATAAATTACTAAGTGGACAAGTGGTTAGAAGTGGGTTAACCCTAAAATAAAGAAAGTGGGTTAAGATGGTTAAAAGGTAACCCCTTGAGGAAGCTACATGAAAGTATAAATAAGAGGCAAGACTCTCTCATTTTAATAAAAAATGAGCATATAGAATATATACAGGTGAATGAGGTATCCAAAGGATATCTAAGCCTAATTTCACAGGGAAGGTGAAGTAAAGAAGGCCGAAATTCAAGGGAGGATAAATTCTTTTGATGATGCTTTCTAAGGTATGTTATTTACAGGTCATCACACAATTTTCACAATAAATTTGTTTCTAGAATGATTCAGACTGTGAAATTGGAAGGCCATTGAGGAAACATATCCAAGTAGTTGTGATATAAATTTATGCCTGTGGATCGTTGTATTTTAGGAGTTACACACCATGGAAAATAGGGTTTGTGGCTAGTTCTGAAACTAGTCTAAAACGTGTGTTTCGGGTAAAAACGTCATAACTTCTTCATAAAAGATCCAATTTCAGTAAGACCAAATTTATTGGTTAGAGTACTGTCAAAAATATTCTGTGTACAACTCTTAGATCCATACAACAAATATTCTGTGTGGGGCATGCTCTACAAGTTCTCTCTCTAGAATAAGTCAGAATTCAACAAGGTATGCCATTTTTTCTATAACTCCTTTTATGAGAGGTTCCAAGTAGTGAAATCTGGAGGAATTGCATAAAAGACACTGAAGAACATTGTGTACCATTTTCATATATTTATTCATTATACGTACTGTTGAAACAAAGTTTATTTTTCTTCTCTAAATCCAAATCTCCATTTTTCTCTAGTTATGAAGCCGCCCTTAGTTCTAAAAAGGAGTCAAAAGGTCTTTCGGGATTTTTGGGTTTCGGGGTTCGGCTATTCACGAAGTATGATTTTTAATAGCAAATCCAAATTCTTGGTACCGAAGTCTCGAAAAAGGGATTGTTTAAAATGAATTGAACTGATTTTAAGGTAATAATTAAAAATGTTAATGGCTTTCTAAGCCTTTCACATGTTCTTTTTTGGCCATCTCAACTTAAAAAACATTTCAAATGTCCCGACATGATTTTCACGAAATACCTCTTAATTATCATTAATTAAGTTTTAAAACACACTTAACAAATCATTGACCAGTCACAATTCGGGAAATCAAAGAGTCGACTTTGAGTCTCCTTAAAACCCCGATTCTTGAAGTCCCGAAATTCTTAAAAGCTAATGCTATGTTTATTAAGATGTAAGAATGTTTAATCATAATAAATCCCATAGTGATTTCGTGATTCGATATTTCTTGTGTTAAAGAGTCGTCGGAGTCCCGATACTCCAATCCACGAAAAGTAAAGACTAACCCCTGATCCCAATTAATTAAAGGGTTAAAACAAGTGGTTAGCACCTAAATAAATCCCATCGCGGTTTTGCGATTCATGATTTACTTGTGTCATACCTCTTGGGGACACGATGCTCGAAACTTCGAAACATGAAATCCTGAAAGAATTAAGCGCTTAAACGTAATTAACTTAATTTTAAAACAAGCATTAAGGTTATTAAATAACTTTTCGTGTTTCTCTATTTGGGAGTTTTTGATGACCTTCCTTTTGAAATCCCAGTTTTAAATCGCCGATATGTGGCAGTATCTATAACGGATTAATGGAGATATTTTTAACATAAAGTGTGTATCTCCAGGCGTACCATCCCCATTAACGCATTTAATTTTTATTGCCTGTATCGGTACGCTAAATTTAAGGCAAGTTAAAGGTTAATAAAGGTTTGTTATTTCGAATTTCATTCTCACTTTCAGACTAGGAGCGAGTTACATTAAGAAGAAATCGTGCATTTATTCTCTGCAACATGTTTTCATTTTAGCAAAAACATCATGGCACCCAGAAAATCACCTAAGAAGACTAAGGAGGCAGGTGAAAGTTCGAATCCGGATGGATATGTTATATCCGACACTACGCCACATGTTGTGGATTCAGTCAAATCCCAGAGGCAAATTTTTGAAACCTTAGACTATGAGATTAGGAATTGCCCCAACGATTTCGGAAATGAAAAGACTGAAAATAAACTAAGAGCCATAGCGGAGTCTGAGCTTCATAAAATAACCACACGACCGAGACTCATGCAATACAATGACATGATAAGCCGGGCTTTAGAGAAAACCGACGTTCAGACAAGGAGAATTCTAAACAGCCAAAAGGTCGTCGTCGACTCGTTTAGACTCGAGCACATCCAAGTAATGTATAAATTGTCCCCTACTTCTAAATACATTCATAATGCTGAATTCTTAGAGGAATTTCAAAGAAAGGAGTGTACAGAATTCGATCAAGCATATCCAGGTATAATCAAAGAATGGTAGGGAATCCCAGTGAGATTTAGAGATGATACCCATGGTATTTGTGCCACAACTCTGTTAAATGAATACATGGTTTATATAGCTCTGATTCTATGTAGACTTTTTGATAGGAAAATCCCTACCCAGTTCCCTGCAGAATGGGTGCCACTTCTACATGAAGTAGTCGAGGATTACAGTTTCAACAGGGGTAAAAGTTTATCAGATAATCTATCTAAGGAGATTGCAGACTACCAAACAGAAAAATTGAGATGCCAACCTGCATCTTTTTACATGTCTGCATATATTAGGGATGTTATCTGTTACATGAATCCATTCCCCTTGATGAATTGGAGATGGAACCCCGCCTGTGCGGAGCCCATTCATGTTTATCACTCTAAAGTATGGGAGGAGAATGTTAAAGATTTCTTTTACGAAATCTGTCACTACGTAGTGATACCTTTGCACCAAATTTTGTATGGTTATGCACCCGCTCGTATTTCAGAGCCAATTGTGTGAAAGCTCAGGGCGATTGCAGATTGGTTTATTGAAGAGGGTTTCTCATATGTCAGGTTTTTCGGGTGCTCGGTTCCTCCTAACGTACTTATGAAATTCCTTCCTGACAGACGAGTGTGCAGGGAGGTGGCCTACCAAATAATAACAGGTGGCATCGACACAGAATTGAAAGCAGTTCAAAAGACGTTCTGGCTAGTTTTTCCTGTATAGATTGGGAAGTGTTCATTTCTTAACTTTGGTCATTCCAAGGTAGAAGCTGCAGCATTGGAAGACATCAAATTGGTATATATTGAAGTCAGAAAACATGATCCTTATCAAATTGTAAGAAATCATCTTGCTCATTGCAATATGAAAATGTATGAACATGAAGATTCTCCCTACGACGACATGTTAAAGGGAGCCAAAACCTATGAGTAAATATTAGACAGAGTTTAGGCATTATCACCCAACCTACAGACCATCTTTCTAACTTTCCAGAAATACAGGTGAAGTGGTTTGCTGAAGATACTACAGGGATAATCAACAACCCCTCCTCTAGCTCAAGGAAGTATTCCCCAGGCTTCGGATCAGAGGCTCATGATAAAGGGACTACAAAAGAAAATCCAAAGAAGACTAAAGCATCTTCACAAAAAGCAGAAGCTTCACAAATAGAGCACCCAAAGTTAGAAATAGAAGTTAGGCTCGAGACACCTTCAAAGTCGAGTCAAATGATTCCTCCTTCATCATCAACTATTCTTGTTGATATCCCCCCAAAAAAGGAGAAGCTCAATCCTCAAAATTGGGCAGCCCTATTACATCATTAACTCCTTTACAGTCAACTTTTGGGACCCCCCATCTGGAATTCATATATGTAAGTGACCTTACTCTAATATCTAGAGAAGAGATACCTTCCTCCGACTACTTTTTCAGTAGGAAGAGGAAGGCTATAGTAAAATAGGAAATGCATCTGAGAGAAGGCATAATGGTGAAAAAACACAGAGTGATCGTAGATGGGCAGAACCTAGAAGAGGAATATTTCAACACAGAAGTAGTAGGCTCTATGGGAGCTTTGGCAATGACCAATTTATTCTCAGTTGACTCTCTGAAAACAAGGTTGAAACAAAAAAATCAAATGATAGCTCAATTGCAGGACCAAATAAGGCACACAGAAAATAATATTCGAGAGGAGGTAAATCAAAGAGTTTAACATGCCATAACTGCTAACAAACAGGAAATGCGATTGTTGAAGTCTAGTTTAGATGAAGTGAACAAGAAGATGTAAATGAGTCAAGTACTGGTTATTCAACGGGAAGAATTAGTTAGACATCTACAGGCTGAGTTGAATTCCATTGAAGGACAAATTGTGAATATAACAATATTTCAAGCCCAAGCACTAGAGGTGCATGAGAAACTACAAGCAAAACAATAAAACATGATTTCTAAAATAGAAATTGTTCAAAACTACTTCCTGGAAATAATCCACTCACTGGATAAAATTGCTTTCAAGGAAAAAGAGGCTTCAATAGCTCGTGCTACTTTTCAAAAGGCAGTAGTGTTTTCGGCTAGAGAGGAAGTACCAACAATCCCAAAGCTGACTGTAGAAGAAGAGATCAGAGGAGACATCATATTAAAAACATGGGAGACCAATATTGATGAAAGAAGGAAAATGGCAATAGAAGTTAAGAAAGAATGTGAAGAAGTGTTTGATCAGCTAGATACAAAAACACTGGGCATTGGTAAAGGCGATTGTCCTGGGCTATTAGGACATATCAATGTTGTAAGGCATCAACTGCATATCAAGGAGAGATGGAATGAAGCCCAACTCGAGATTTCACAATTGAAGCATCTTGACATCACCCAAATGGATAAGTGGTCAATAAAGGCAAATCTACAGTTGCAATCAACAAAGTTTGAAAAGGGAAAGATTGAAGACAGGCTGCCCAAAATTTAGAGGAAGTTATATGTGTTTGAAGCAAAGTATATGACAAAACCTTCTAGAATTTTGGTGCAGTTTCTTGACAGGTGTGTCGAGTGTTTTGGACCGAGCGAAGGAAGTGCTTCAAAGAAATGATGAAGTAACGCATGTATGCTCATTTTTGTCCAAGTGGTATAAAAGTAAAAAGTGACTAAGAAAAACGGTTCAAATTTTGTATTCTATAACTGTTAGCACCTAGGATATTAGGAGAATGCCAACCATCTAGGGTTGATAATTTTCTTTGTATAAATGCAATTTTGAAAGATGCCACCAAGGGTGATTTTTCCTTGGCCGATTGTAGCAGAGAAATTTTTCATTTTCCAAGATTAATACAAATGAAAATCGAAGACTCCAGATCTCGTCAAGTTTGAGTTATGTGTTCCTCAATTATTTCATATTTAACATCATTTCTTTTATATCTTTGATGAATTCTTAGCTGCAATTTAGTACAACCTTTACTGTGGTGATTGATTATTTTAGTGATCTAATAATTTACAATTTTTCCTCTGTATCAGCTATCAGTAGGTATAATACCTATGAATTACTTAGATTTCTATATCTTATGCTTCATTAAAGTTTTTCTTGTCTATTTTCTTCTTCTGTCACCAAGTCATATTCTTCCTTGGTTGATGCCTCACATTGTTCTAGAGCTTTATGTTTTCTTTCATTTCATGCATGATTTTCAATTAAACTTAGATACAGGAAACGACCTTTGATTTTGTCATACTATTAATTCAAAATTTGGGAATTTTTTCTTACATAATCTAAAATAGAAACAACAACCTAAAAAACAAAAAAATATTTAAAACTCTTTTTCCTCCATGACTGTACTTGTTACGAGACAACCCAATATCGAACCTGGTTTTACATATCAGACCAGTATCTCTTTAACTCTTTTTAACACCATCTTAAAAAATGCTACCACCCGTGTTGAACTTGAACATTCATGGGCAACCATTGAGCAAGACATTAGCATCCAGGAACAATTGGAAGCTAGACAAAGACAAATCAGAAATCAGCCATAGCCCCTTTTCCCCTAAGAGTTGTTTTTCCTTTCTTTATATCATAGACCCTCTTTATTTTCAGATGCATAGACTTTATACTTTCAAGCCTTAAGTATAAACTTTGGAAAAACATCTTTTTTGGCGTTTCTTTTTTGGAAGAAACGAGGTTATTTTTCCCTGGGAGAATGACATTCACAAGTTTCTTTTTTTGATAGTGAACAAATACTGAACAAGTTATAAAGGCTAAGTTTTATTATTCACTTGGCGACTCCACAATTTAAATAAGTTGGTATCCGGTCGAAGGAACACTAGACAAAACCCAATTGGTAAGCAAACCTCACCTCTTTCCAACCCTGAAAGAATACTGAAACCAAGAGGATTCTTAAGCAAGATACTATGGTTTACCCACCTAAATCCACACATTATAAGGCTAAGATTCCACTTGAAACTATAAACCCTAAATTAGTTCTACCTGAAACTAAGACTCAAGCTCATTCGACTACCTTCAGTGTAAGAGAAGGTGAGACATCTACAATAAAGTTTGTTTTGATTGATATCGCATTAGCTCTCGAAATAAATTTCCCAACATCACAAAGTATAGAAGAGTATACCATACACTCATATTCAACTCCTGCAGGTTTTCCTGTTTATATATCTTGCAAGTCAGAGGAACCGAGTCCCCGTGTCCCATTTCCTTTGTTTTTAGTTTTTTCATCTCCTGATAAACGATTCTCAGAATATTTTTTGCTTCATCCCGAAGAAGCCAAAGGATCGATATACATATTTGAAAACCCTCTTTATAACGTACCGGTTTCCTCTCCTAGAATATCTATGGCAGCTGCTGGAGGAGGAGTAGGGGGCAGTCAAGGCCCACCCCCACCCCCTAGGATTTTCACTAAAGTAGCTGCCAGATATGCTCCTTTGGTCCTCCCAGTACCCCTTCATGATTTACCTAAAAACTACATGAAAAACCTAGCTAAGTTTACAGGGGAGGGAGACTTAACCGCAACCGAACATATAAATTTCTTTGATCAATTCACAGATATTCTCGTTCTCGAGCATGAAGACGTAAATTCACGATTGTTTGTTCAAAATTTCGAAGGACATGTGAGAACCTAGTTTTGAAGTTTGCCCACAAGTCTGATATTATCCTACAATGCATTAGAAAACTCTTTTCTCAGACAATGGGGTGAAAGGGAAGATCACTTATATTATTTAACTGAGTTTGGGGCTTTAAGGAAGAAAAATTCATAAATTGTTATTGAATTCATCCAAAGATTTAATAAATTATATAACAAGATCCCAATCGAAGTTAAACCTTCCCATCCTGCAACAAAGGTAACTTTTGTAGGAGCTTTCGAACCTGATTTCACAGTATTATTAAGATAAAGGAGAGCGGCTGAACTTACCCGAATGCAAGACGATGCCGTAGAAATCGAGTCAAATATGATGGATTCTAGAAAATTGAAAACAAAAATGGAAATGGGAAACAAAGAGATTAAATGATTTAGGGAACAAGAAGGACCCTCTGGATTTGGGAGGTTTACAAATGACAAGATGGATGATATAGCAAAGATAATTAAAGACCTGTCAAATAAAATTTCGAAGATGGAACTAGATCAATCTAAAGAAGACCAGTTCGTTAGAAGAGAATTCAGGAGGAACCCCAATCCTAAAATACAACAAATAAAAATAAAAAATGAAGATCAAAAGGTTCAGACTCCTTTAAAAATTGAAAATTTTATAGGAGGTAATGACATGCAAGAATTTGAGTATTTAGAAGAAGATATCAATAATCTCGGTGAATATTGTTATCAACCTCATTTAACTAGACAAGATTATGAGAGGTCTTTAAAAACAGAACATCGGTCTAATGAGGAAAGCAACACAAATAATATAGAGGATCCTTCTTGCCAAGGAATCACCAATACTATAATGGTCGAGCTCCAAAACAAGTATAATCTAAGGTCCAAAACTAAAAACATGACAACTACCCAACCAAAGAAAATTTTGCCGAGAGGAAAAGTATATGAACTAGCTCCAAAGGAAACTGAAACACAAAACACTAGGATAAAAGGAGTTGACCCACAATGTGCCAAAACTAAGACAGCTGAAACACAGATGACAGGAAAAACAACTAAAAACAAGGCAATACAAACAAATAAAGCGGAAAAGAAGGAGACCGAAGTACCAATCAGAGAAACTGAAAAAATTATAGGAGGTTTCAGCCTAGAAAATGAGATTAACAAAATCAAAATACCAATACCTCTGGTTGAACTGGAAAAGAATCCTGTTTATCGAAAAGAAATCACCAAAATGATAATTTTTTCAGATATAGGATGTCAAGATGACGTTATAAATTTGGAAGATGATAATCCTAATATAATTTTTGGTCCTCATTTTGAAGGGGCCAGAGATACTATTGCTCCTTTCTACATTATGCTAAATGTGCATGATCGTCTGCTACATAACTACATGATGGATTCTGGAGCCTCACATAATGTGATTCCCAAGGCTATTACGGATATACTTGGCCTCGAAATTACCAGGCCATATAGAGACCTGTATTCATTTGATTCAAGAAAAGTTAAATGTATGGGCATGATCAAGGATTTAGTGGTAAATCTTGCATAGATCCCAGTAAAAAGTGTTATGATGAATGTGGTTATTGTTGATATACCTCCAAAGTATGGTGTGTTATTATTTAGGTATCGGGGCACTAATCTTGGAGGATCCCTTCTGCTGGACATGACATACGCCATGATTCCCATCTTCGGAGGATAGTTCACCCGATTATACCGAGAAACACGGTTGGCATATATGGTAAATATCCTCATAATCCTAGAAATTACCATGTTTATGTCACTGATCAGGACCTTGGAAATTGTATTTTATCGATCGATGACGATATAGATGAATCCGCTGAAAATTTCATAGAAGGAAATAAAACAGAAAAGATAAAAGAAAGTGTATATAGTACTGGAATCTGGAAAATGTATTTTGATGGTGCTTCATCATGTGAAGGAGAAGGCACAAGAATACTCTTTGTAGCACCTAGAGATGATTTTATCATTTCTTTATCTTATAGACTACAGTGGAACATAGAATACATGAATAATCTATGCGAGTACGAAGCCCTGGTCTTGGGACTAGAAGCGGCCAGAAAGTTAAACATAAAAAACTTGGAAGTCTATGGAGATGTGGAATTAATTGTAAAGAAAGTAAATTGACAATACCAAGCCAAACACCCGAGATTGAGATGTTATATAAACCATGCCTGGGATTTAATGGAAAAGTTTTTCTCATCAGTTAATGTCCATCACATTCCATGTACAGAAAATCTGCAAGCTGATTCATTAGCCAAAGTAGCCTCAACTTTCGCACCTCCTATGGATTTTAAACTCAAGTATCACATAGACATGAGGCACAGACCCTCCATACCAAACAATATACAACATTGGCAGGTGTTCGAAGATGATGAATAGATCATAATGTTCCTCAAAATGGTGGAAGACTTTGCCGAGACACATATTGACCAAGAAAGCGAGAACGACCATACTTGGATTATGCAATAAGGGGAAGATCCTCAAGAGTTCCAAGAAAATACTGTGAATCATCGCATGTTAGTACTAAAAAAAAAACAAATCCCAAAGTGTCTAATCCCCTTAGAAAGACTATTTGACCAAAACGACATGCCCTTAAGATATACTTTGCAACCTCAACCAGAAGAAGTTGAAGATTGCGATATAGGTACAAAGAAAAGCCTAGAATAGTAAAAGTATTAAAATATCTTCGTCGTGAGATGAAAGGAAAATATGCATATTTACTCGAGCACTATAAAGATGTTTTTTTCTGGTCTTACGAAAAGTTGAGAACTTATGACACCACTGTGATCGAACAAAAGATTCCTTTAAAGCATGGGGTTAAACCTTTTAGGAAAAAACTTAGACAAATTAACCCCATATTATTTCCTGTGGTCAAAAGAGAAATAAAAAAACTTCTGGATACCAAAATAATTGTACCACTTAGGTACGTTGAGTGGGTAGCCAAACTGGTCCCAGTCAGGAAGAAGAGCAGAGAAATCAGAGTGTGTGTATATTTTAGAAACTTAATTAAATAATCTCTTAAAGACAATTATCTGCTACCCAAAATGGACCATGTTTTAGAAAAATTAGTCGGAGCAAATAGGATTTCCATGATCGACGGTTTTTCCAATTACAATCATATTGCTGTCAACGAAGACGATAAAGAAAAAACAACCTTCACCACCCCTTGGGGTACATTTATGTATGACAAAATTCCATTTTGTTTAATGAATGCAGGTGCTACCATCCAGTGGGCTATGGATATTGCCTTCGTTGGAAAAATAGATAAATTTTTGGTTATTTATCTTGATGATTTGACCATTTTTTCTAAATCTGATGAAGATCATCTGATGCATATCAATCAAACGTTCAAGAAATGTCACAAATTTGGTTTGTCTCTAAATCCCAAGAAGTCTCACTTTGCAATGCAAGAAGGTAAACTCTTGGGCCATATTGTGTCTCAGGATGGAATTAAAATTGATTCTAAAAGGGTTGAAGCTATAGACACTATAAATATTCCTAGAAATGTAAAAGAAATTCAGTCGTTTTTAGGAAAACTAACTTTTTTGAGAAGATTTATCCTGAACTTCGATGAAATTGTGAAATTGATCACAGATATTCTTAAGAAGAACAACGAAGTTAAATGGACAACCAGAGCTAAAGCATCATTTGCACGCATCAAGAATATTATAGGTGAAGAGCATGTACTGGCAAGTCCTGATTATCTCAAGGAATTTTTTGTCTTCTCGTTTTCATCCGAGCACACAATTGCAGCAGTACGCCTCCAGAAGAACAATGAAGGTTTCGAGCAACCAATAGCACTCTTTAGTAAAATCCTTAGAGACACAGAATTGAAATGTGACATAATGGAAAATCATGCATACACTATGGTCAAGGCACTAAAGGATTTCATAACCTATGTATTACAGTCCAAGATAATTTCATATGTACCCACCAGTTCCATTAAAGACATATTGGTTCAACTTGATAGTGACGGGAAGAGGGGTTGATGGCTTGCTAAGATTCAAGAATTCAATCTAGAGGTGAAACCAACAAAGCTCGTAAAAGGACAAGGTTTGGCTAAGCTACTAGCCAAACCAAATTTCAGAGCACTTGGTATAAATAATCTACATGAGTATGAAGGATGTTTGGATATAGACGAACTCGACAACAAAATAGCCACAACCTGTATAGAAGAAAATTTTACGACTTTAGTGTGGTACAAAGATATAGTATCTTATCTTTTGACTTTGAAATGCCCAAGTGATATGACTCCATCTAAAGCTAGAACGTTGAAATTTCATGTAGTGAAGTACTGTATTTCAGAGAGCCAATTGTATTGGAAAGACCCTCTAGGATTTCTACTAGTTTGTCTAGTATAATCGGAGACCGAAAAGGACATAAATGAATTCCACAAGGGGGTGTGCAGAGGACATCATGCGTGGAGAGAAACGACTTATAAAATCCTGAAAGCAGGATATTATTGGGCTAAATTATTCATAGATGTAAATGCCAAATTCGGAGCCTGTAATTCATGCCAATTATTTGCAGGCAAGCAAAAACTCCGAGCACTACCTCTGGTCCCAGTTAAAACAGAAGCTCTGTTCCAACAATGGGGGTTGGATTTTATAGGAAAAATTAACCCATGTTCCACTGCACAAAACAAATGGATTATGACTGCTACAGATTATTTCACCAAATGGGTAGAAGCTATTCCGACTAGAAAAGCCACAGATTCAGTGGTGATAGATTTCCTGTAATAAAACGTATTATCTAGATTTGGTTGTCCCCGAAAGACAGTTACAGATAATGCCCATGCATTCAAATCTATGGCAATGGTCAGTTTTTGCCAAAAGTACAATATTATATTTGGTCACTCCATGGCATACTATCCCCAAGGAAATGGACTAGCTGAATCATCAAACAAAATCTTAACTACCATAATTAAGAAGGTGTTGAATGAAAATAAAAAATCCTGGCATGTGCATTTGAAATACGCCTTGTGGGCAAATCGGACAGGCACCAAGAAATTGATTGGCAATTCTCCATTTCAAATGGTGTACGGGACTAACATGGTATTACCCATGAACTTGGCTCTACCCATGATGAAACTTTGGCAAGATGAAAAAGAAGAACCAAACCATGTCACAAGAAGAATAAATCAATTGATTGAAGTTTAGCAGAATAGGGATAAGGTGGACGAAAGGCTGCAGAAATATCAAGACAAAATGAAAGCACTGTTTGATCATAAGGCTAAAGATAGGGAATTCATACTTGGTGATTTGGTTTTGAAATGGGATTCTAGGAGGGAAGACTGGGAAAAACATGGGAAATTTGATCATATCTGGTATGGACCATTCAAAGTCACAACTTTTGAAGGGAAGAACTCATTTCTACTAGAAATTTTGGATGGTAAAATCCTCAATACCCCTATCAATGGGCATTATCTGAAGCACTATATGCAATAAACAATTTCCAAAATTCCATTGTATATATCGATTTGTGTTTTTTGTTTTTATAGTTTTTCGGTAAGTTTTACTTTCACCGCAAATAAAGCAGGTTAGTCATCTCCTAGAAATAGAGATATGAAATATTCAACACATTGAATTCTATAAATCTTAAAACCATGACGCTTTTCATATTGTCTTCTTGCAGGATTCTGGTCTATATCCCAAACATCAAAAAGAAGAAAATGGATGGTCATGTATCAAGAAATTGATTCGCTCGAAACATGTGATAAAAAATAATTTACTAAGATGAGAACGAAGTGGTAAGGCAAAGGTATGAATTTATGAAATGTCTAGATTTCAAATGAATATCACCTAGGTGAAACAACGGTCTCATAAGTATGAACGTATTCACCCGAGGTATCATCAAAAGAACAAAATTTTCTATGGATCATAAAGGATTCCTCTGGATAAGATAAAAATAAGTAAAATAAATAGGAGGATTAAAGTGACCTCAAAAAAAAAAAAAGGGTTCCAAGAGTCAGGATTGCATTACCACAACTATGTTTATGAAATCCAAATCCTTCTCTGTCATCCTGCTCCAATCTATGGTATTTTCCCCTTGACCCCAAACGCCTTCCCATGATTTCCACAGAGGAAGGAGAGGTTACACTTTAGCTCTAAAAGTTGACAAACAAATATTTAGAAGAAAGGCAAGTCCTCACGACTCCTCAAGATCTTACTAAACAAAGAGATGTATAGGCTAATCCTAACTCTCTTAGTTCTTTTAACATGTTCTAAAAAATTTAGTCTTGCTCAAAAGAAGGTCCCTGGAAATAAAATTTCCCCATAATTTTTCCTCCAGACTAAGATGTTTTGAAGGTCTAAAAGAAACTGATCCAAAGTAATCAAAGTGAGTTGACAAACCTCTGTTTCAAAATTATACATATATATCACCCCTGGTATACTTTATACTAATTGATTTCCCCCACTTCATGTCAGAGAAAATATAAGACGGATGGTGAAAGGAAATTCAAAAAAATTGATTGCCCCCATCTAGTCCAAAAAAAAAATATGATGATGAAAGGAAATTCATAAAATGATTTCCCTCATCTCAGCATTTAAATGCAAAGTTACAATTTGAAGTGGTGAAAGGAAATTCAATAAAGGTAATCAGATAACTTCACCGGGGTACTGAACAGGTTCGCTGGCAGTGAAGCAATGTCTAAGATATCTGTAAGGCTATTATACATGGATTATACTGTACTCTGGTAAATTAGTTTTCTTTGAAGATCGATCTACATCCAAAGTTAGCATAGGACTCCCTGATTAAAAACATTAAAATTACTTCACCTTGAGGCAAGCAAGTAGACTAGAAATTAGTATCAGGAAAGAGGAAGTCAAATGGCCTAAAATTGAGATTAGAGAGCGATTGGATTTCAAAATCTCTCAGAGATAATGATGAAGCCCCCTTTTTTCCTCTGCACCCTCTTTCTGAACAAGTTTTTGTAGAAACAAACTAATGATTCCATTTTCCCAATAAAGGCACGTGGTCTATTGTTCTTCTCGTCCCACAGGGAGATGAGATCCCTAGATGGATCCTATGTTGAAACAAAGTTTATTTATTTTTCTCTAAATCCAAATCTCCATTTTTCTCTGGTTACAGAGCCGCCCTTAGTTCTAAAAAGGAGTCAAAAGGTCTTTCGGGATTTCATGGTTTCGGGGTTCGGCTATTCACGAAATATGTTTTTGAATAGAAACTCCAAAGTCCTGGTACAAAAGTCTCAAAAAAGTGATTGTTTAAAAGGAATTGAATCGATTTTAAAGTAATAATTAAAAACGTTAACGACTTTCTAAGCCTTTCACATGTTCTTTTTCAGCCATCTCAACTTAAACAACATTTCAAATGTCTCGACACGCTTTTCATGAAATACCTTTTAATCATGATTAATTAAGTTTTAAAACATACTTAACAAATCGTTAACCAATCGCAATTCGCGAAATCAAAGAGTCGACTTTGAGTCTCCTTAAAACCCCGATTCCTGAAGTCACGAAATTCTTAAAAGCTAATTCTATGTTTATTAAGAAGTAAGAAGGTTTAATGATAATAAATCCCATAGCGATTTCGCAATTCAGGATTTCTTGTGTTAAAGAGTCGTCGGAGTCCCAATACTCCAATCAATGAAAAGTAAAGACTAACCCCTAATCGCGATTAATTAAAGGGTTAAAACAAGTGGTTAGAGCCTAAATAAATCCCATCGTGGTTTCACAATTCAGGATTTACTTGTGTCATACCTCTTGGGGACACGATGCTCGAAACTCTGAAACACGAAATCCTAAAAGAATTAAGCACTTAAACGTAATTAAATTAATTTTAAAACAAGCATTAAGGTTATTAAATGACTTTTCGCGTTTCGTTATTTGGGAGTTTTCGATGACCTTCCTTTCGAAATCCCAGTTTTAAATCATTGATATGTGGTAGTATATATAACGGATTAATGGAGATATTTTTAACATAAAGTGTGTATCTCCAGGCGTTCCATCCCCATTAAAGCATTTAATTTTTATCGCCTGTATCGATACGCTAAATTTAATACAAGTTAAAGTTTAATAAAGGTTTGTTATTTCGAATTTCATTCTCACTTTCAGACTAGGAGCGAGTTACATTCAGAAGAACTCACGCATTTCTTCTCTTCAATAGGTTTTCATTTTAGCAAAAACATCATGGCACCCAGAAAAGCGCCGAAGAAGACTGAGGAGGTAGGTTAAAGCTCAAATCCGGATGGAGATGTTATATCCGACACTACACCACATGCTATGGATTTAGTCAAATCCTGGAGGCAGATTTTTGAAACCTTAGACTATAAGATTAGGAATTGCCTCGACGATTTCGGAAATGAAAAGACTGAAAATAAACAGAGATACATAGAAGAGTCCGAGGTTCATAAAATAACCACATGGTCGAGACTCATGCCATACAATGACATGATAATCTGGGATTTAGAGAAAACTGACGTTCAGACAAGGAGCATTCTAAACAGCCAAAAGGTCGTCGTCGGCTCATTCAGACTCGAGGACATCCAAGTAATGTATAAATTGTCCCCTACTTCTAAATACATTTATAATGCCAAATTCGTAGAGGAATTTCACATAAAGGAGTGTACAAAATTCAATCAAACATATCCAGGTATAATCAAAGAATGGTGGGGAATCCCAGGGAGATTTAGAGCTAATACCCATGGTATTTATGCCACAACTTCGTTAAATGAATACATGGTTTATATAGCTCTAATGCTATGTAGAATTTTTGAGAGGAAAATCCCTACCCATTTCCCTACAGAATGGGTGCCCTTTCTAGATGAAGTAGCCGAAGGTTACAGTTTCAATTGGGGTAAAATTTTATCAGATAATCTAACTAAGGAGATTGCAGAGTACCAAATGGAAAAATCGAAAGGCCGACCTGCATATTTTTACATGTATTCATATATTATGGATGCTATCTATTACATGACTCCATTATTCTTGATGAATTGGAGCTGGAACCCAGCTTGTGTGGAGCCCATTCATGTTTATCACTCTAAACTATGGGAGGAGAATGTTAAAGTTTTATTTTACAAAATATGTCACTACGTAGTGATACCTTTGCACCAAATTTTGTATGGTTATGCACCCGCTCGTATTTCAGATCCAATCGTGGGAAACCTCAGGGAGATTGCAGAATGGTTTATTGAAGATGTTTTCTCCTATGCCAGGGTTTTTGGGTTCTTGATTCCTCCTCTTGCACTTCTGAAATTCCTTCTCGACTAGGTTAAAATTTTATCAAATAATCTAACTAAGGAGATTGCAGAGTACCAAACAAAAAAATTGAAAGGTCGACCTGCATTGTTTTACATGTATGCATATATTATGGATGCTATATGTTACATGACTCCATTCCCCTTGATGAATTGGATCTGGAACCCAGCTTGTGTGGAGCCCATTCATGTTTATCACTCTAAAGTATGGGAGGAGAATGCTAAATATTTCTTTTATGAAAACTGTCAATATGTAGTGGTACCTTTGCACCAAATTTTGTATGGTTATGCACCCCCTTGTATTTCAGAGCCAATCGTGAGAAACCTCAGGGCAATTGCAGATTGGTTTATTGAAGAGGGTTTATCCTATGTCAGGGTTTTTAGGTGCTCGATTCCTCCTCATGCACTTCTAAAATTCCTTCCCGACAGACTAGTGTGTAGGGAGGTGGCCTACTAAATAATAATAGGTGGCATCGACACAAAATTGAAAGCAGTTCAAAAGAAGATTTGGCCACTTTTTCCTATACAGATTCGGAAGTGTTCACTGCTTAACTTTAGTCATTCCAAGGTAGAAGCTACAACACTGGAAGACATCAAATTGGTATATATTGAACTCAGAAAATATGATCCTTATCAAATTGTAGGAAATCATCTTGCTCATTGCAATATGAAAATGTATGAACATGAAGATTCTCCCTGCAACGACATGGTCAAGGGAGATATAACCTATGAGGAAATATTAGACAGAGTTAAGGAATTATCACCCAACCTACAGACCAACTTTATGACTTTCCAGAAACATAGGCGAAGTGGTTTTCCAAAGATACTATAAGGAGAATCAACAACCCCTCCTCTAGCTCAAGGAATTATTCCCCCAGGTTTCGGATCAGAGGCTCATGATAAAGGGACTGCAGAAGAAAATCCAGTGAAGACTGAAGAATCTTCACAAAAAGAAGAAGCTTCACAAACGAAGCACCCAAAGTCGGAAACATAAGTTAGGCTCAAGACACCTTCAAAGTCGAGTCAAATGATTCCTCCTTCATCATCAACTATTCCTGCTGATATCCCCAAAACAACAAGAGAAACTCAATCTTCAAAATTGGGAAGCCCTATTACATAATTAACTCCTTTACAATCAACTTTTGGGACCCCCCATCTGGAAGTCATATATGTAAGTGACCTTACTCCAATATTTAGAGAAGAGATACCTTCCTCCGACTACTTTTTCAGTAGGAAGAAGAAGGTTGTAGTAAAACAGGAAATGCATCTGAGAGAAGGCACAATGGTGAAAAAACACAGAGTGCTCGTAGATGGGAATAACCTAGAAGAGGAAGATTTCACCAGAGAAGTAGCAGGCTCTATGGGAGCTTTGGTAATGACCAATTTATTCTCAATTGAATCTCTAAAAACAAGGCTCAAACATAAAAATCAAATGATACTCAGTTGCAGGAACAAATAAGGCACACAGAAAATAATATTCGAGAGGAGGTAAATCAAAGAGTTGAACACACCAGAACTGCTGACAAGCAGAAAATGCAATTGTTGAAGTCTAGTTTAGATGAAGAGAACAAGTAGATGCAAATGAGTCAAGTACAGGTTATTCGGCATGAAGAATTAGTGAGACAGCTACAGGTTGAGTTGAAGTCCATTGAAGGACAAGTTGTGAATATAACAACATTTCAAGCCCAAGCACTAGAGGTGCATGAGAAACTATAAGCAGAACAACAAAACATGCTTTCTAAAATAGAAATTGTTCAAAACTACTTCCTGGAAATAAGCCACTCACTGGATAACATTTCTTTTAAGGAAAAAAAGGCTACAATAGCTCACGTTTCTTTTCAAAAGGTAGTAGCATTTTCGGCTAGAGTGGAAGTACCAGCAATCCCAAAGTTGACTGTAGAATAATAGATCAGGGGAGACATCATATTAAAAACATGGGAGACCAATATTGTCAAAAGCAGGAAAATGGCAAGAGAAGTTAAGAAAGAATGTGAAGAAGTGTTTGATCAACTAGATACAAAAACATTGGGCATTGGTAAAGGTGATTGTCCCGGGCTATTAGGACAGATCAATGTTGCAAGGCATCAACTGCATATCAAGGAGAGATGGAATGAAGCCCATCTCGAGATATCACAATTGAAGAAGCTTGACATCACCCAAATGGATAAGTGGTTTATAAAGCCAAATCTAGAGTTGCAGTCTACAAAGTTTGAAAAGGGAAAGATTGAAGACAGGCTGCCCAAAATTCATAGGAAGTTATATGTGTTTGAAGCAAAGGATATGACATAACCTTTCAAAATTTTGGTGCAATTTCTTCACAGGTGCATCAAGTGTTTTGGACCAAGCGAAGGAAGTGATTCAAAGAAATGATCAAGTAACGCATGTATGGTCATTTTGTCCAAATGGTAGAAAAGTAAAAAGTAACTGAGCAAAACAATTCAAATTTTGTATTCTATAACCATTGGCACCTAAGAGATTAGGAGAATACCAACCGTCTAGGGTTGATAATTTTCTTTGTATAAATACAATTTTGAAATATGCCACCAGGGGGGATTTTTCCTTGGCTGATTGTAGCAGTGAAAATTTTCATTTGCCAGAATTAATACAAATGCAAATCGAAGAGTTTAGATCCCGTCAAGTTTGAGTTATGTGTTCCTCTGTTATTTCATATTTAACATCATTTCTTATATATCTTTGATGAATGATTAACTGCAATTTAGTACAACCTCTACCGTGGTGATTGATTATTTTAGTCATCTAATCATTTACAGTTTTTCCTTTGTATCAGCTATCAACAGGTACAATACCTATGAATTACTTAGATTTCTATATCTTATGCTTCATTAAAGTTTTTCTTGTCTATTTTCTTCTTCTGTCACAAAGTGAGATTCTTCCTTGGTTGATGCCTCACATTGTTCCACAGCTTTATGTTTTCTTTCTTTTCATGCATGAATTTTAGTTTACCTTAGATACGGGAAACGACCTTTGATTTTGTTATACTATTAATTCAAAATTTGGGAATTTTTTCTTACATAATCTAAAATAGAAACAACAACCTAAAAAACAACAAATATTTAAAACTCTTTTTCCTCCATGTCTGTACCTGCTACGAGACAACCCAATATTGAACCCTGTTTTACAGATTAGACCAGTATCACTTTAACTCTTTTTAACACCATCTTAAAAAATGCTACCACCCGGGTTGAACTTGAATGTTCATGGGCAACCATTGAGCAGGACAATAGCGTCCAAGAATAATCCTAAGCCAGACAAAGACAACTAAGAAATCAGCCATAGCTCCTTTTCCCCTAAGAGTTGTTTTTCCTTTCTTTATATCATAGACCCTCTTTATTTTCAGATGCCTAGACTTTATACTTTCAAGCCTTAAGTATAAACTCTGGAACAACAGGTACATTGTTATAATTATTACAGGTTAGGGTTATTGACTAATCCAAAATTAGTCATGTGAGACTAAAGTAAAGTTTGATAAAATTCTAGTCTCTTGTTGTTAAAGTTAAGGAAGGTTTTTAGTTATGTGATCATATACACCAGGTCTATTACAGAGTTACAAATCATATTTGGATGATGAAATTGATGAGGGATTTTGGTTGAGGTATGTTACAGATAGAGGTTGTATAACAATGAGGTTGTGGCACATGGTTTGATGTAATGGTTTATGGTATTTGGTTATGGATAGTGTGATGTATTGCTAGAGAAATTTTGATGGTTATATTGGTATGTGTATTTGGTATATGGTTTTGGTACATGTTGGGTACATGGTTGAGACAAGTATTTGATGAGTTGGCACATACATGAGGTGTATAGATTATGATGTTGGTACATCTTTATGAGTCATAGTTTATGTGTATTTGATGCACTTGTTTATGGTACAGTTTATGGTACTGTACCATAAAGATCAACTTGTACCAAACAACCTGTACAGTTTATGTCAATGCACATGCACTTGTTTATGGTACAGTTTGATTACAGGTTGTTACAATATTATATCTCACAGTGATAGTGTGATAGTGGTTCCATCATTCTACTTCTACATCAGGGTGGTTGGACGGGGAAAGGACAGGTGGTTGTATCCACATTCCGGTTGTAGACAGAGAACATAGGTGGTTGTATCCTCCTTTTGGTTGTAGCCAGAGAATTGGGGAGTTGGAGCTTCCCTAAGGTTTTAGCCTGAGAAACTAGGGGGTTGGAGCCTTCTTCTAGTTGCAACTGGAAAACAAAGGAAGTTGGTGCTTCCAATGAATGTAATTCTTAAAGACATATAATAAAAATCATTCTGTGGTTTTCTCCCGCTTTGGGTTTCCACGTAAAACAATGGTGTATTGTGTATGTGTGTGATTTCTCATTTGTTCATTGTTTATTTACTCTGAAAATATTGTATGATAATTCTACATTGATATAACACTTGCATTTTATCGTGAAAAAGGATTAAATTGATCTATTACTAATCCACCCCCCCCCTCAGTAATCCAACATCCACTACCTAGTTAGCTGAGTAGTTAGATCTATTATTATAATAATAAAGACTCATTTAATGAGATCTTTCCATTATTGTATCGAGTTTTATTTTCCACTAATTAGTTAGTTGAGTAGTTAGATCTATTATACTAATAATATAGACTCATTTAATGATCTCTTTTTGACTTTGTCCAATGGACCATTTTGTAATGTTATATAAAGGCCTAGCAAGCCTTCTCATAATATTAAGTTAGTCATTTTGGCTTCTCTCATATTTTCTATTTTTCATTGTGAGATTAATTAGCTCTTAGTGATTTACTAGTAATTAGTTTGAGGTGAGACTCCTCTTTGAGCCTCACCTCCCAAGTACTTCATTTACATGTTTTTTTGTTTTTTTTCTTTTTTTTCTTTTTTTTTTACAATGAACAATAACTTCTATTGAATAAACAAAATAGTTTGAAACTGTAAAACTACAGAACTGAAAACACTTGTTCGAATGGTGGTAGCTATCTCTGAGAAGAGATGTGGCTGCTACACACATTTGTCTGAGAAGAATGATTACAATGAGGCTCCATAGGCCTTTTTAACATTACTCATGAATTCCAAAACCCTAGACATCCAAAAACCTAACCCTAAGAGATGAAATGTCAAAAGTTATGTGGGCCCCGATGGATGATTTGGTACCTCAACTTCTCGGGCTCATAAATTTTTCATATGACCTTTTTTTTAGGCCTGTGATAGCTCGTTGGAAAGGTTTTTCGAGAAATACACATTATTTCATCAAACCCTAACTATGTCTATAGTTTGACTATGACAAGACAAAAAAAATATTATTTAGGGCCCCAAAATGACCATGGAAATATAGAAAGATGTACTGACATGAAATCATCCAAAATAAGCCACTTGGATTAGGTGGGTGGCCACCGATATCCACCTGGAAGATGTGTTGGGATTCAAAAAAACCTGGAAGTGTAGAATGCACAATTAAAAATAAATACATAAGAACGTGCTGAACTAAAACTATCAAGAGGAGCCAATTGGAACAGGTGGGTGGCCACTAATATCCACTTGGATCAATCCTCCCCCCTTAGTAAGAATTGGTCTCCATTTTATTGAGTGCCCCGATCAGGTGAGAGAACTTGTGCTGAATTTGGCCCTAGGTGAGCCACTTGCCTTATTGTAGGAGTTGCCTTGCCTTGATATCCCGATAAAGTTGGATCCTCTGCTGGTGAGTGCTCGTGACCTGTGTGTCCACTATATGATTAGTGGATTCCTTTTCCAAGAAGTTAGGGTTGAGATCTATTGGTGTCAGTTGTTCTATGATCTCTGAGGTGTCCAATAATGGTGGAAAATATGGCCAAAGGTGCTCCACATTGAACACTAAGTGCAAGCCAAGGAAGGGTGGAGTGTTGAGCTCAAAATCATTGCTACCCATAGAATTGGTGATAGTGTAAGGCCCACAATGAAGTGGGAAGAGATTCCAATGGGGCCTTGTAAGACACTCTTTCTGTAAATGTAACCAAACCTTGTCTCCCATTTGAAACTTGTGCAGTACCTAGTGTTGATCATGGCATTGCTTATACTTAGAATTGGATTTCTACAAAATCTCATGGATCTGTTGATAGATGTGATGAATCTGCTCAATGAATCTAGTGGATTTGTCGGCCTCAGATTGACCATGGGAAGAATTTTTTTGTGTTGTTGCAAGAGGTAGTGAAACATTAATAGGACCCAAGGGTTGGAATCCCATCCCCACCTGAAAGGGGCTATGGATGGTGGAGCTATGGAGAGCCCTATTGTAGCTGTGTTGAACATAGGGAAGAATCTCATCCCATGTATATGGATGCTTAGAGTTATACATGCACGGGATGTGCACAATCATCCATTTGAAAAACTTTTTTTGGCCATCAGTTTGAGGGTGGAAGGCAGTGGATTTATTGAGCTTGGTGTCCAACAGTGACTAGAGACTTGACCAAAATGTGTTGAGGAACCTATTGTCTCGATCGAAGATGATGGTCTATTGTATCCCAAAATGGACCCACACTCATTTGAAGAAAATCTTGGAAGTATCTACAGATGTGATGCTCTTCTTGTAGGCTGTGAGAATGGCCATATTAAAAAACCGATCAACCACCACAAATACATAATCATTTCCTTGCTTGTCAAATGGAAGGCCAGACATGTAATCCATCGAGATGGATTCCCAAGGCCTCTCAGGGGTAACTTGATATTATGAACACTAGAAAATATGAGAGAAGCCAAAATGAGTAACTTGATATTATGAGAACGCTTGGTAGGCCTTTAGATAGAATTACAAAATGGTCCATTGGATAAAGTAAAAAATAGCTCATTAAATCAATCTCTGTTATTAGTATAATATATCTAACTACCCAACTAACTAAGTAGTGGAAAATAAAACCCGATACAATAATGGAAAGAGATCATTAAATGAGTCTCTATTATTATAATAATAGATCTAACTACCCAACAAACTAAGTAGTGGAAAACAAAACCTAATACAATAATGGAGAGGTGGGACTCTCTTTGACCCATATGGGCAACCTGTTATCCCAATTAATTAATGAGGAAGTGGACATCTCTTTGATCCACATGGAAAATCTATTATCTTTATAGATTTATGACTTTTGCATCTGAATTTAGACCATATACCCCCTAAAATTTGGATCATTCCTTCCCCCTTAGAAAATGATGGTCCCCATCATTTCACCCATGCTAAAAAAAGAAACCCCAATATCGTACCATTATGATTACAATGTGAAAATACCCAATGAAGAGAAGGGTTTTGTGTGGTTGACCCATAACCATGGTTTTATGGTTGACACATAACCTAGTTGACAATGGCATTGTACATGGGTAGAAAAATAAAGAAATTTTAATAAAATCCCAAATTTTAAAAAATAATATGGAAAAATCATGACTTTGGGGGATGTGAACATCCTTCTGCAAATATATTCATAACGTCTACTAACGATGATGAAATCCAATTACATCGAAGACATATTTGAGTTACTGAAGATATATTTTCATTGGTATATGAAACTTGTTCTGAGGTGGCCCATGGAGTGAGAAAAACTAGGCCAAAGTTGAAGGGCACACAACCACGCTGGTTATAGACATGTGTTGCTTCAAACAAAAATATCTCATAAAAAAGACAACGAAATGAAATTCTGCAAAATACCCATTTGATATATTGAATATATATTTCCAAACATATGTGGAACTCCTTTTGTAGTTTCCTTAGCAGAGAGAAAAATACCTTTGAAGATGGTGGTACGTGCGGTCTCCTTGGGTCAAATACATGCTGTTATTTAATCAATGATATCTCTCAAATCAGGAAGAAAAATGAGATTTAGTGAAATACCCATTTGATATATTGAAGAGATATTTCCAGCCATATGTAGATATCCTTTTGTAGTTTCCTGATAAGGGAGAAAAAAACATGTTGAGTATGGTGGTACAAACGGCCTTTTTGGGTCAAATACATGTTGAGATTCAATTGATGATATCTCTCAAACCAGGAAGCCAGATGAGATTCCACAAAATACCCATTTGAGATATTGAAGATATATTTTCAGTGAGATATGATAGAGCCTCTAAAATGTTGTGTAGATGTAGAAAAACCTATTTGAAGCTGGATGAGTGTAGAGGGACACAAAATATGCCAAGGGTGTGTAGAGTAGTATGGGTTGTTGTAGAGTTTGTGAAACCTCCATGGGCAACATGGACACCCTGCAGATTTGTTGAAAATGTTGCAGACCAATGGATGTAATGGATCCATGTATAGATGTAGTGAATCCATATATGGTTCTCTTTGTAATGGTGAATGAAGTTCTAAGGGTAAAAACAAAGCCCTGTAGTGCCTATGGAAAAAAATTGATGCTTACAATGTATGGCCCAACAAATGGATTCTTATATTACCAAAAGGAGGTTGGTGATCGCTGAAATGTTTGAACCTACTGCATGATCCAAACCCTTGTTCCGATGGAGAGTGTAGCCACTCTGATACCACTGATCCAGATCTCGAGGGCTAGGATCTAGATGGCTTGAATGTCGAGAGAGGAGGAGCTTAGAAATTCAAATCTTGCATGAAAATAAACATGAACGAAAAAAAAATGTAAATGAAGTACTTGGGAGGTGAGGCTCAAAGAGGAGCCTCACCTCTAAAACTAATTACTAGTAAATCACTCAGAGCTAATTAATCTCACAATGAACAATAGAAAATATGAGAGAAGCCAAAATGAGTAATTTGATATTTTGAGAAGGCTTGCTAGGCCTTTATATAGACTTAAAAAATGGTCCATTGGACAAAGTAAAAAATATCTCATTAAACGAGTCTCTATTATTAGTATAATAGATCCAACTACCCAACTAATTGTTGGATTACTTAGAGGGGGGTTGAATCAATAATAGTGCAATTATAACCTTTTTTCTCCAAATAATCCAAGTGTTATATCAATGTAGAATTATTATCCAATAATGAGCAATAAGAAATGATCAATCACACACATACACAATACACCAATGTTTTACGTGGAAACCCAAATCGGGAGAAAACCAAAAAATGTTTGATCTTATATGTCTTGAAGAATTACATTCATTGGAAGCACCAACTTCCTTTGTTTTCTAGTTGCAACTGGAAAGAGGCTCCAACCCCATATTTTCTCAGGCTACAACCTAAGGGAAGCTCCAACTCCCCAATTCTCTGGCTACAACTAGAAGGAGGCTATAACCCCCTATATTCTATCGCTACAACCAGAAGGTGGCTACAACCACCTATCATTTCTTCGTCCAACTGCCTTGAAGTAGAAGTAGAATGATGGAACCAATGCCACACTATCACTGTGAGATACACCACTGTAAACATGTACCAATAAACTTGAACCATGCATCAACCATGCATTAACCTGTACCTCAACCTATAATCAACCTGTACCATAAACAAGTGCATCAACCATGCACCAACCTGTACCAAAAAATCTGTAATCAACCTGTACCATAAACAAGTGAAACCAACCATGTATCAAGAATGTACCAATCATGTGTCAAGTACTCATCAACTATGACTCGTCAATATGTACCAACATCATCAACTATACACCTCATGTATGTGCCAACTCATAAACTACTTGTCTCAACCATGTAGCCAACTTGTACCTCAACCAAAATCCCTCATCAATTTCATCATCCAAATATGATTTGTAACTTTGTAATAGACCTGGTTTATATGATCACATACCTACAAACCTTCCTTAACTTTAACAACAAGAGACTAGCATTTTCATCAAACATTTCTTTAGTCTCACAAGACTAGTTTTGGATTAGTCAACAACCTTAACTTGAAATAATCATAAATTTGTACCTGTAATGAATAAATATCTGAAACTGATACACAATATTATTCAGTGTGGGTTATGCAATTCCTCTAGGTTTCACTACTTGGAACCTCTCAGAAAAGGAGTTATGGCAAAAATGACACACCTTACTGAATTCTGGCTTATTCTAGAGAGTGACCTTGTAGAGCGTGCCCCACACATAATGTTTGTTGAATTGATATAAAACTATTGCAAAGAATAATAAAGACTATAATCTAACCAACACATTTGATCTTACTGAATTTGGATTTTTTATGAAGAAGTTATGACGTTTTTACCTGAAACACTTGTTTTTGACTAGTTTCAGGACTGGCCACAAACCCTATTTTCCATGGAGTGTAACTCAAAAAATACAATGACCCACAAGATGAATTATTTACCACATATAATTGGATATGTTTCCTCAATGAAATAGAAATTTCACGGTCTAACTCATTCTATAAACAAATTTATTGCGAAAATGGTGAGATGACCTGAAAAAAACATATCTTAGAAAACATCATCAAAATAATTTATCCTTCCTTGAATTCCAGCCTTCTTTTATTCACTTTAATAAAAAATTAATCTTAGATATCCTTTGGGTACCTCAAGCACCTATAGGTATTCAATATGCTGAAGTGTGTCTTAAATGAGAGATCCTTGCCTCTTATTTATACTCTCCAAGTAGCTTCCTTAAAAACATTTTCTAGGTCACTTTGCCCACTTTCCTTGTTTTAGGGTTAACCCACTTCTAATTTCTCCATTAAATTTATTATTAAATCAATTTATTTTGTATTCAATTTGAATTATAGTACACTCATCACTTCACTTTATTATTTACCTTTTAAAATTTCTTAAACCACTTTGACTACTTTGACCTTTTGGGGCTTCTAGATGACATATGAGGGTCCTCCAACTTCGTAAGGCCATAAATCTCAAACTGTGAGGAGTTATGTGACGTTCCACATAACACCAGAAATGGAATGATATGTAATATCCATATAGAATAGTATTACTTGAAAATATATCATAACTCATATCGTTATCCATCAAACAAACTTGGGTCCATTACCCAAACCTGGGTTCTCCAACTTCTCATGGCCATAACTCTCTAACTATGAGGAGTTATGTGGCGTTCCACATACCACTGGAAATATAATGACAAGAAATATCCATATAGGATAGTTTCACGGAATAATTCACTAACGTTCATCTCATTATTCCACAAATAAGCATGGGTTCTCTGACCATACTTCTAGGATAACTCAATCCAGAAAGCCTCTTCCCGTGAGGGATTTCACCATAAGGGGACCACTTTAGAGTTCATCTATTTATACTTATTATAAACCATGACAAGACAATAATGAGTCATATTTACATCAAACAATATTGGGTCCATTACCTAACCTTTGTGCTACATGGATTTCTTTAAGGGTTGACATCAATGACAACCAACCTTAATCAACAATATCCCCCTTTGGCATTGATGGCAACACTTTGATGCAATACTGAAATTATATCACTCGTGCTCCCCATGGAACCATGCTTCTATCCTCTGCATCTAATAAATCTCTCCCCCTTTGTCATCAATAACAAAGGTATCTTTCAATCCAGGGTTTCTCCCCCTGACTGAACTGTCCTCTTATGGTGCTTCCTCATGTAAATCTAAGACATATAAGATAAGCATTCAAAAAAAATCATTTTGGAGTAGAAATAACTCCAAGCCTTTGGCGAAGATATTCAAAGGATTCTCGTGGAAGTGGTTTTGTGAAGATGTCTTCCACCTGTTCTTTTGTGCCCACATACTCAACTCTGATGTTCTTTTCTGCAACCTTCTCCCGTAGAAAGTGATACTTTATTGGAATGTGCTTCGTCTTGGAGTGCATCGCAGGGTTCTCCGAGATACCGATGGCGTTTGTATTATCACAATATATTGGAATGGGCTCATCATACTCAACCTGTATATCTGTCAGATTTTGTTTCATCCAAAGAACCTGTGTACAACATGATGTTGTTGCAATATAATCTGCCTCGGCTGTAGATAACGATACTAATGATTGTTTCTTTCTTAGCCATGATACTAAACACTCACCCAAGTAGAAATTTGTTTTACTGGTGCTTCGCCGGTCATCAATAAAACCTGCCCAATCTGCATCTGTGTAGGCAATGAGTGATATATCCTTTCCTTTTGGATACCATAATCCAAACTCTTCTGTTCCTTTGAGATATCTAAAAATCCTCTTCACTGATAACACATGTGACTCCTTTGGTGCTGCTTGAAATCGTGCCACCTGTCCAACTGCCTGCATTACATCTGGTCTGAATGCTTTCACATATAGTAGGCTGCCAATCATTGACCTATATTTCCTCTGATCTGTAGACTTTGAATCATCATCTTTGCTCAACTTGCAACTGGTTTGCATGGGAGTGATAATTGGTTTGGAATCTTCCATTGCAAACCTCTTTAGCATTTATCTGATATACTTGGTTTGAGAAACAAACATTCCTTGGTTTCTTTGATGTATCTGAAGTCCCAAAAAGAAGGATAGCTCTCCAAGTAACGACATTTCAAATTCATTATGCATATCTTTTGCAAATTTCTGGATTAACCTGTCATCATCACTACCAAAAGTAATATCATCAACATAAATTTCAATTAATAAAATATTACCTTCACTTACCTTGATGTAGAGGTTGTTGTCTGCACTTCCTTTTCTGAACCCTGCGTGTTGCAGATACTTATCCAGTCTAGAGCACCATGCTCTATGAGACTGTTTTAGATCATACAAGGCCTTATTTAATTTACAAACATAATTTGCGTTCTTTGACAACTAAAATAGTTTTGGTTGTTCAATGTAGACTTCTTCTTCAAGTTCCCCATTCATAAAATCTGATTTTACTTCCATCTGATATACTTTAACATTTTTGGAGCATGCATAGGCTAAAAACAACCAAATTGCTTCCATTCTGGCAACCGGGGCAAATGTATCTTCAAAGTTGATTCCTTCAATCTGTGCATATCCTTTACATACCAATCTAGATTTGTTTCTTATAACTTGTCCATCTTCATGTAATTTATTCCTGAAAACCCATTTTGTGCCAATCACATTCTTATTCTTTGGTCTTGGAACCAGTTCCTAAGTGTCATTTTTCTCTATTTGAACCAATTTTTCATTCATGGTCTTATTCCAAAATTCATCCTTGTTGGATTCTTCAAAACAGTTTGGTTCAATTGTAGATAAGAGTTATAGGTGTGTTTGTTTTGGTGAACGGATTTTTCTTATAGTCTCAACTCCTACATCTTTACTTCCAATAATCTGATCTGAAGGATGATTCTTCTATACTTGTTTGCTAGATGTCTTTGGAGACACTTGTTGAACTTGCTCTTCTGTTTCTATTAGATTCTCTTCATATTTCTCTTCTACTTCATCTTTTGCTTCTTCTTCTTCGAAAATTTGTTCCATTGATTTGTTTTCTTCTTCCTTTGATTCTTGTCTTCATATTTCATCAATTGTTACGTTGATGCTTTCCACAACTTTGTTCAATCTTAAATTGTAACACTTGTATCTTTCCTTGTACTTGAGTAACCAACAATTACTCATATGTCCACATGAGAGTCAAACTTTCCCATTCTTCCATCTTCTCTTTTGATGTAGCATTTTCTCCCAAAAACTATGAAGTGTTTCACATTTGCTGGTCTTATTTTCCATAGCTCGTAGGGAGTTTTATCAATGTTGTTTCTGAGCATTACTCTATTTTGAATGTGAACTGTTGTATGCACTGCCTGTGTCCAAAATATATTTGTCAATTTGGAATCCATTAGCATTGTTCGAGCCATTTCCTATATTGTCCTATTCTTTCTTTCAACAACTCCATTCTATTGAGGTGTCCTAGCAACGAAAAATTGTATTTTTATTCCATGACTGCTACAGTAGTCCATAAATTCCTTTGAAGTGAATTCTCCTCCATTATCAGATCTCAAGCATTTGATTCTTGAATCCATTTGATTTTCAACCATTTCCTTGTAGATCTTGAAGTTTTCAAAAGCTTCTGACTTGTTCTTGAGAAAGCAAACTGCAACCATTCTTGTATAATCATCAACTAATAACATAAAATATCTCTCACCTTTTAAGCCCTTTGTTATAGTTGGTACAACTAGATCAATATGCACAATTTCCAGTGGTCTTGTTGTTGAATATTCCTTTGATTTGAAGATGGTCTTTGTTTTCTTTCCTTGTTGACAATGCTTGCATAAAGTGTTGGTTGGTTTCATGATCTGGGGCATTTCTCTGACTGCTTCTCTTTTGCTGACTTTGACAAGGTTATCAAAATGCATGTGACCCATTCTTTTGTGCCATAACAAACTTTCATCTTCCTTTCCTAGAAAACACTTTCCATTTCCAATTTCACTTAACACATATATGTTGTTTGAAGTTCTTGCAGCTGTACCGACCAATTTCCCTAGACCTTCTCTTATTATCTCACACTTTTGTGAATCGAAAGTAACTTTAAGACCTTGGTCACACATTTGACTCACACTTAGAAGATTATGTTTCATATCTTCTACTAGTAGAACATTTTGTGCCTTTTTTTTCTTTTTCACAATTCAGGCTGTGCCTTCTCCAATGATTTTGGCTGAATTATCATTTCTGAAGGAGACCGATCCATTTATTTCCTTTCACAATGTAAGAAATTTGTCTTTATCACCTGTCATGTGTTTTGAACACCCACTGTCAACATACCAACCATGGTTCTTCTTCTTAGCTTGTAGAGCGACTATGCATTCTTCATTGCTATACTGGTCTTTCTTTCTTATCCATGTCGTTTTCTGAGGTTCTTGTCTATTACTGTTATTATTCTGTTTAGGTTTTTTAGGAGGGACTGTCATTCTGCAATTTTTGGCCACGTGTCCAAATTTTTTACATTTGTAACATTCCACTTCAATGCTCAAAAATTCAAACCTATTGTAGCTTCTTATTTGTGTTTCACTAGGTATTCTTGAGTAACCCCTTTGTGTATGACTCTCAAAGTTGTTATTGTTCCTGTTGTTAGCTTTGCAATTCACAACTTTATGTCCAAAATTATTACATGCATAACATA
>SNQJ01S0068110.1:18266-39466 GCA_010110895.2 Picea sitchensis | reverse complement strand
TGATGATATATAATGTTCATATATAAACTAGCATAATACATTAACATACATGACAAATACTCCCATGGAAATAAATACAACTATTTGCAAGATATCAATTGGACGAGAAAAGAGTATTTCTATTAATGTAATCAACAAAAGTACATAGGTGAAAAGCTTCTGTAACAACACATATCAAAACCGAGAAACCAAGTCCCTCCAGCTAGTCCTCCACCACTTCAATACTCCACAAAGGCAAGATCACATGTAGGAGTCGATGAGGTTCTCCATCATAATATAGGAAGATCTTGGGGGATAAACAGAAAAGGTTCGGACTTTCAAGGACAAAGGGATGCAGACTCAATTGAGATGAAATTTCTCCAAAGTATATTTTCTCTCTATGATGTGTTGAATGTCTTCAAAGCTTGGATATAGCTCAATTTATAGCCTCCAAATGGAATTGAAGGGTCGATTCAGAGTGTTTCCAGTATATGGAAGGTCAAGGATCACAGATCTTGTGACAGGGAATGGAAACCCGACACAATTTTAATTTTTGTGCACCAAACCAAATGTACGCACGTTGTAATGGAGCAACCCGCATATGTACGTGAGATGTATAACTAGTAGGTCATGTACATGTACAAAAGTGAGTATTTTAAGCTCTGGAGTGATAGAAAAAAGGGGAAATGAATTCTAAAGAGGGAAATGGAAGGCCATCCAAACAATATGCATGGAGTGTGGAATTTATTTTTATAACATTCCTTTACCAAGAATGAATGATCTTATGGATTGTTTGAATGGTATTGAATACTTCACAAAGATTGACTTGAAGAGTGGTTATCATCAAATTTATTATTTAGATAAGGGAAGGTGATGAATGGAAGACAACGTTTAGGAAAAAAGATGGGTTGTTTGAGTGGTTAATTATTCCATTCGATTTAACTAATGCACCTAGCCCGTTCATGAGGCTGATGAACGAAGTTTTGAAACAGTTTTTGGGAAAAATTGTTGTTATATACTTAGATGACATTCTGATTTTCAGTAGGATAAAAGAGGAACATTTGGAGCATGTGAAGAAAGTGTTACAACGATTGACAGAGGAGGCATTACTGATAAATATGAAGAAGTGTATGTTTTTACAAAAGGATCTTGTATACTTGGGTTTTTTGGTTTCCAAAGAATGTTTAAAGATGGATCTCGAGAAGGTAAAATCTATTTTGGATTGGCCAACACCTAAATACACTTTTGTTGTGCGAATTTTCTATGGGATGGTGAGTTTCTATAGGAATTTCATTAGAAATTTCAGTCATATTTGTGTGTCTCTTAATGAATGCATGAAGAAAGGCACATTTCAGTGGAAAACAACAGTAACAAAGTAATTTGAGGACTTGAAGAAAATGGTGATAGAACAGACAACATTGGCACTTCTGGATTTCAATAAGGTATTCCAGGTAGACTGTGATGCAAGTGGGACAACAATTGGAGCATTTCTGAGCCAAGAAGGTAGACCAATAGCATTTTTCTGTGAAAAATTGAATGAAGCCAGGAAGAAATACTCGGTTTATGATCAAGAATTTTATGCTATCATCCAGGCCTTGAAGAAGTTCTAACATTACTTTCTTCCAAAGGAATTGTTTTTGTTTACTGATCACAAGGCACTGCAGTACATTAACAACGAACACAATTTGAATCAGAAGCAATCTAAATGGGTAGAATTTTTACAAAGTTATATGTTTGTTTTGAAACATAGGTCAGGGAAATCAAACAAGGTTGTTGATGCATTGATTCAGAGGACAGTATTGTTAAACACCATGTTAGTTGGAGTGATAAGTTTGGAATTCCTAAAAGGGTTGTATGAAGAGGATGTTCATTTTGCAGAGGCTTGGAAAGAATGCAAAGAACCATGGAGTCTGGACCAAACACCATTCTTGGATTACCATATTCAAGAAGGATTCTTGTTTAAGAACCAGTGGTTATGTATTCCACATAGTTCATTATGGTTGAACCTCATTAGAGAGTTACACAATGGAAGTTTAGGAGGACATTGTGGCATGGAAAAGACCACAACGTTGGTGAAAGAACACTATTGTTGGCCCAACTTCAAAAAAGATGTCATAAAATTTGTTGAGTGATGTATATTTTGTCAACTGGCTAAAGGTAGAAGTTAGAATACATGACTTTACACTCCATTGTCGACACCTAATCAACCATGGGAAGATGTAAGAATGCATTTTGTTTTTGGGACTACCTATGACACATAGGAAGCATGATTATATGATGGTGGTAGTAGATCAGTTTTCAAAAATGGCACATTTTGTAGCATGTAAGAAGACAAGTGATGTTAGTGAAGTGGTTGCCTTATTTTTCAGAGAAGTGGTAATGTTACATGGCCTACTAGGGAGTATTAATTCAGATAGAGACACAATATTTCTTGGTCACTTTTGGAGGAAACTTTGGAAAAATTTGGGTTCTAAGTTGCTATACAGTTCGACCTATCATCCCCAAATAGATGGGAAGACCGAGGTGGTGGACTGAAGTTTAGAAAACTTATTGAGAAGTTTAAGTGGTGAAAATACTAGTTAGTGGGATTCAGTTTTGGGACAAGATGAATTCACTTACAATGATTCAATGAACAATTCTATACGAAAGAGCCCCTTTCAAATTTTTTATGGAAGGTCACTTAAAGGGGTGGTAGATTTGGTTGGTTTAGCATATCTAGGAGATAAAAGGAGTGTTGATGCCAATGATTTTGCATACAGTATGCAGGATTTGCATGAGTAGGTGAAGAAGAAACTACAGGAAAACAATAACAAGTATAAATAGAGGAAACACCTACAGTGAAGGTAGAAAATATTTAAAGAAGGTGAGTTATTCATGGCTCACTTGAGAAAGGAACAATTTCCTATAGGAACCTATAAAAAAACTTAAGTATAAGAAAATAGGACCATGCAGAATCTTGAAGAAAATTTCTGATAATACTTATCAGTTGGAACTTCTGGACAAACTCAATATATCTCCAACATTTAATGTTGTTTATTTGTATGAGTTTCACGAAGGAGAAAATAGTGATGATGAAGGTAATCTAGATGGATGGGAACAACTACCAGTCAAGCGAGCTGAGGAAGTGGAAGAAATTTTGGCCACAAGGATTGGTAGAAAAAATCGCAACAAGGAATATCTGGAATATTTAGTCAAATGGAAAAACATAGGATCTGAGGATGCATCATGGGCTTCTGAAGAAGAACTAATACACCAAAAAAATTCTTCATCCTCTTGAGAAACAACCACATGAGCTGGGAGCTCATGTTTTTCCTACAAAGGGTGTCTAATGCAAGAGCATCTTTCGTTATGGGAAATCTGCATCACCCAAAAGAATTTCAATCATATACAAGTTAGTTTAGGACAAATAAGGATAGTTACAACTCTACTCTACAACTCATTTTGCTACTCCTTGTTATAATGACAATGTTGAGACTCATGCTACAACTCTGAATGACAAAGATAGGGTTGTAACTCTTATACCGCAACTCCATGCTACAGGAAATATGTTGCAACTCCATGATACATGATTTGTGTTGCAACTCCATGCTACAAGAATTATGTTGGAATTATTATGATGCTACTCAACATTCTAATTCCAAATTTAGTGCACGTAGCTCATGAAGATTAAGTACCAACTCGACATTATTGGTGAAAGAAGAGGAGTCAAAATTCATATTGGAAAACGGTTGGGAAAGGAACAATCATGACTATTCATCTTCTCAATGGAAAGAGAAATAAATCGACGGACATGAACAACATAAAAATGAGGAAGAAAAATGTCGAGGAGGTTGATCATTGGGTCTATAGGAAATAGAATATTCCCTCAGGGTCGATTGAATTGATTGAGATCACCACAAAGAACGATATAGAGAAAAGACAATGTAATATGTAGAAGAACAACACAATAAATCAGTTCTAGTATGGCGAGGAAAGATGTATTTCTCGATTACATTGTAATGAGAGGCATTCTGCATTAAATAATAAAGGAAAGGATTCACAACATGTTTGTGTTCTTTTGGTTGTAATTAAAATTCTTCTATTTCAGTCTTTAATAATAAAAAAATGAAATATTTTTTGAGTGTTCAAACATGAGATACGTTATGCATTCTGAAATCATGACATATTCATAGGTGTTAGAATTGTTGCAACTTATTGGTTCTATGTCAATGTGACATTACATTTATGAAATATCGGATTTTTTTATCACATGGGTAGCATCTTGTAACACAACTGAACCCCTAATCTCTCTTAGGCTAGTGGGATGTGAAAATTTTCTCCTTAGCCCTTGGGTAAAGTATTTGGGTTACTTTCCATGGTATTGGTTCACTGGTGTTTAAGTTAAGACTTCTCTTATCACAAATTATACTATATAAAATATCACTTGTTCATCCAATTTCCAATGAAATCCTTCTGTGGGTCTCACAGTAATGACTAGAGACCCATACACCCTCAATTGGATGGTTAGAACTACTTCACATCACTATATCAACGATCCAGATTGATTTAGACCCTTTCACATCGACATCATATTTTACAAGTCCCAAAATTCCCTTCTAATGATTTCATTCTGAAAAATCCAACAGTTCCCAAACTTGAAGACCAACGACCCCGATTTCCTTGGTCCTACAATGCACACAAAAATTATTCACCATCTCTCCATTTACTTGTTAGGTGATCATGTGGGACCACGATGATCCTACGGATAAGATATATGTGTCACCCTTCATTGATCAATGGTCTTCCTTCACTCTCAGAGTCCCTCCCATCAGAGTGCATCCATCATGGTGCCATGAACCGCTCTGACCGGTTCACTCCAACAACATATGCTTTGAAGAATATTATGATATTCATTTTCCTCATCTGATGGTCAGATTTAAATTGGAGTTAATGTTTGTTCAGCAAATAGGATTCCACCGCCAACCTCTTGGATCACACCATATAAGATCTAACGGATGAGATATTATGGGAAACCTCTCAATGGATCAACGGTCCTCAGATTCCCATATAGTCAGACTCTTTTCTCAAGCCCTCCATCCACACCTATGACGACACTACTTCAAACTGACTAGAAATTGGGATCAATGGTTCAAACCTCATTGATACTTCTCTCTGATAGATCAATGGTCCTCGCTGAATAGGAACCTCCCTCATCAGAGTTCCATATCATCTTCATGTTCAATCACTCTGATAGTTGCACCATCCGACCAATGGTACATATATTCTTACTCAACTAAATCAACGACTATGAATAATCCCTACTAAAACAAAAAATTTCTCTCAGAATAACAGTCCAAAAAATGACTGAACCATTCCAGGGTTTCCTATAGACCAACACTAAGGATATTTTGAAGCTCTTGGCTCTTGTCCCCACTGTGAAATTGACTAAGGAAATTTCATCCTGGCCTTGGATGAAGATTTTCATATCCTTCAATATTTCCATTTAAAAGTAGGAGGTTTGCACAGGGTTTAAGGCTCCCTAACTTCTCTGAAAACTCTCCTCGGCTTCAGGGTACTCCTGTCAATTCGAGGTCAATATTTTTTTATATCTTGTAATCTTTCCACTCAAAAAATTGTAGTCCCCACAATATTAAACCCATTCTTGACATCACACCTCTAGTAAAGATTTATGTCCTACAATATTTCCATTTCAAGGACTTGTAGAACTCACATGGATACATTGTACTCTTGCATATCTTGTTGGTTACATAGATCTATCGGGTTAACAGTTAAATAAAAAATATACACACTCCATTTTACTCAGGAATTCAACTGTCTCCTTTATACATTCATATTTGTTACTCAAACCATAAAACAATACATTTTCATCATTGAGCATACATCATACATGTCAAGTTAAGTACGTATCTATTCAATGAGATATTCCAACCATCTAATTGACTGAGAGAGGAATCCTTTCTACCCAACCTTATAATATGCTAGAGAGTTCCTTCCTATAGTAATCCACCCCCATGCCAATCCATGATATCACAAGGGGATTGATTCAACTATTTCCAAACTAATTTTCCGGGAAGGTTACTCTCTTTCACTTTGGTGGAAACAAGAGAAGTTACCCTCTTCTTATTGAGATCAAAGTCTCCATGGGTTTATAGGGGACCTTCCCAAATAGATTTCCTCTACACAAGGGAGTACCTTATTTGATATACAGTCCCTCGGTGACCTCCCTTTACCAATTCCTGTTTCTTTCCAGTAAGTACCAAGTCACAAACCTCTTTTTCTCCAGTCTGGATCCAGGTCTTCTCTATTCCAAGGTAACCATTATTCTCTTAGGAAAGTTTCCTATTTTATTCAAGGAAATATTCCCAATAGATCTATCACTCATAGAAACACACATGATCCTCCTCCCCACCACTTCATCAGTTTATGAGTCTACAACTCACCTCTCTACTGGGATTCTCTGTGAGAACCCATCTTCAACCTCTTAGTTATCTTTCACACACCTCCTCTTTTCTTCTCGTTTGATTCTCATCTCTCCCTTTTTCTGTGCATATGGAGATGATTTTTCACCTTTGTTCACTTCTTCTGCCAAATCCTTGGGATTCTTGTGGTTTTCGTCAGATGCAACCTCCAGTATGGTATTTGAACTCAAAGGGGAAATCGAAAGGTGTCCTTCTGTTAGGTTTTTAGTTGACCCTTTCCTCTTTAAGAAATAAGATATGGTATTAGTTATAATTGCTTCAACCACCAATCCTTTCACCCATAACTAGTCACGTGGCTCCATGCAGATTCAAGTATGTGGGTAGGTGGTGCATTCAATTTTTGAAGCATAGGTTTGCTTGTTGAGAAATATTCTTATTTTCTTCATTGAAACTTCTCCACTTCACCTTACCAATTCCACCTAACCAATCCATCTCACTAATCCCACTTGTGATATCATGATTACTACTCAAGGCATTTCCCTCTCAGTCAGTTGTTTGATATTCTCTATTAATCAACATCATAATTAGATGCTTCATAATCACATTATATGAAGTCTTATCATAATTAAAATCATAGGGGGGGGGGAAGGGTGTTACATTCCCCTCCCCCTTAAAGAAACATTATCCTCGGTGTTTAAAACACCACACACATACAATTATCCAAAAAAACAAAAATGGGTATGCCACTCTCATGGTATATTCTAGTTCCCAAGTAGCCCCATCTACTCCAAAACTGCTTCCATTGCACCTTGACCTGCATGATGGCTCGGTTCCAGAGAATTGTTTCTCTCCTACCCATGATGCATTGAGGTTCAGGTTGGAATTATCCATTTTGTTCCACTTGTATTATAGTCCAATAAATAACATGATTATAATCCTAAACATATTTCTTTAATAAAGACACATGAAACACATTATGAGATCTAACAGTGGGTGGCAAGGAAATTATATACGCTACTGGCCCCATCCTTAGGGAACTCCTTTTGGGTTTCACCCTAAGATACACATGATCTCCTACCTTGAACTCTTTATGAGTTCTCTTGTTGTATGCATAGATATCTTGTCTATCCTGGGATATTTTCAAATTATTCCTTATCTTGATCATAGTTTTTTCCATTTCTTTAAACAGTTCTAGTCCAAGTGTGATATTTCCACTAGACTGTCCCAACTAATTGGAACTCTACACGTCCTGCCATATAGAACCTCAAATGTACTCATCTTCAATGATTCATGATAACCATTGTTATAGGCGAACTCTACCAAGGGTAAATATTCTTACCATTGGTTGAGATGATGCATGTCATGCATCCTCAACATTTCCTCTAGAACTTTGTTCACTCTCTTAGTATGGCCATATATTTTAAGATGATAGGTTGTGTTAAACACTAACTGTGTTCACAAGTCTACAAACAGCCTTTTCCAAAAACTTGAGGTGAACTTATCATGTCTTTTTGGTATTATAGTCTTGGGTGAACCATGCAATCTAGAAATTTCCTTCATGAAAATGTTAACAACGTCTATGGATTTCAATGTAGATTTGATGGGAATGAAGTGATTTTCCTTGCTCAACTTATCCACCACTACCATAATTGTATCATGTTCCTTAACCATACTTGGAAACCCAGTAATGAAATACATGGAGATTGTCTCCCATTTCCATTCTAGAATTTGCAAAGGTTGCAATAGTCCTGCAGGGTATTTATGTTCAACCTTAACCTGCTGACACTCAAAACACTTGAAAATGTATTTTTCAATGTATTTCTTCATTCTTAGACAATAGTACAATTGTCTTACTATTCTCACCATTTTATGGTGACTAGGGTGACCTACATAGAGTATCTTATATAATTCATCCATGATAGTGCCTCGACTCTAGTAAAGTAGGAACATGCAACCTGTTGTGGTACAACAATGAATTATCAACCCCAAGATGATATCCTTCATCATTTCTCTCTATGGTTTCTTGTTGCAGCCCTTCTCTCACCTGATTAAAGAACTCGTCCTCTTGTGAGAGGGTTTCTATCCTTTTCTAGATATCATACTCTCCCACACTTTATGTTGCTAAGTGTATATTATGTACACTTTGATTGAGTGTTTCTTCCACTCCATTTTCCTTTCCTTTTATATTTTTGATCTCAAAATAAAACTCTCTAATCAACACCATCCACCTGGCATGTCTAGTGTTCAACCTTGGCTATTCAAACAAGTACTTTAACCCAAAATGTTTTTTCGTAAGTGAAAACCTCGTTTCAAGGAATAAATGTCTCCACATATTCAACACATGCACAATTATTGTGAGTTCCATGTCATGGGTGACATATTTCTACTCATGCTAATTTAATTGTGTGATTCATAATTGATCACATGTCCTTCCTTCATAAGAAATCCACTAAGTCCTTATTTCTAAGTATCAGTACAAACTAGTAAATCCTTTTTAGGGTCAACAATCTTTAAAACAAAGAATTGCTCAAAAGATGTTTCAGTTGTTGAAATATGGCTTCACATTTTGTTGACCATAAAAAATTCTCCCCCTTCCTTTGTACTGAAGTAGTGGGATGACCAATCTTAGAAAATCCATTTATAAACCTTCTATAATACCAAGCTAATCCCATAAAATATATTACCTCTGTCACATTCTGAGGGGCGGGCCAATCCATAATTGCCTTGATCTTTTCAAGGTCTATTGCCACTCCTTCAACTGAGATGGTGTGTTCTAAATACTAGTTATGATTATGAAATAAGTCACATACAACCGATGATCTCTCAATACATGTAGAACCATATTAAGATTCTCTTCATGCTCTTCCTTAGTCTTGGAATAAACCAAAATATCATCTACAAATGCCAAGACAAACTTATCCATGTACTTGCTAAGAACGTTGTTCATCAAGCACATGAATGCAGCTAGTGAATTAGTAAACTTGAATGGAAACACTACAAAATCATAGTGTCCATACCTTTTTCTAAAGGTTTTATTGTCAGTGTCTTCATCCTTAATCCCGACTTAATGATATCCCTATCTCAAGTCAATCTTAGTGAAAATTACAGCTCCTTTGAGCTGATAAAAAAGATCATTGATCCTAGGCAATGTATACTTTTTCTTGATGGTCATCTTGTTTAACTTCTTGTAATCAATACACAAGCGCAATGTGCCATATTTCTTCTTCAGAGACAAATCCATTTCTCCCCATGGGGACACACTCATCCTGATGTCACCTTTATCCAACATCTCTTTCAGTTGTACCTTCAACTTAACCAACTCGAGAATGCTCATCCTGTATGGTATTTTTGATGTTAGCACTTATCCAGGTACAAGATATATTGAAAAATAAAGATTCCTCTTAGGAGGTAGTCCAAACACTTATTCTGGAAACACATTCTTAAACTCCCACAACACAAGGTGATCTTCGGCCTTTAATTCCTTACTTTATGAAAAATTAAGAACTTGTATTACATACAAGGGGCATCCATTTATACTAAATTTCTTAAGCTATAGGGATGATATTTGTCTAACTGGATCTAGCTTCCAAATTCCTTGCAAAACTATTGCATTTCCTTCTTTTTCTTCACATTCTAGAGTCTTCTCATAAGAGTTTATTTTTTCTTTATGAACCGCCAACCAATCCATGCCTAACAACACATCATATGATCCCAAACCTAGGATATTCATTTTTTCTTGAGTCTATAGTCCACTCATTTCAAATGGACAACTTTCTATCACTTCTGCCACTTTCCTTTTTTTCCCTGTGGCTAAATGAATTAACCATGCCTTTACATGTTTCTTTATTTGTAGGGAACATGCTTCAAAAAATTTAGGTGAGACATAACTAAGATTACATCCATGGTTAATTAAAATAGAGATAGGTTGCCTTGCAGTTATACCTTCCATCTCCACTACAAAATCTTGGTGGTCTTCTTGTTGATTTTCCACACTGCATATATCCTGGGTATGCTTATCGCCACGTTGTTGATAATAGAAGCTTCTTGTACATGGTAAATCCTTTTACTGTCCTACTAGTTATGAGGAAAATATCTCAATGGATTTGGTTCTCGACATCCCCAACATTGCAAAGCTCCTTTCTTTGGTTCCTCTGCTCTTTCTCTTTCCTGCTTTGTTGGCTTGTTTCCACTTTGGGATGGAAAATTCTGTTGATGCACACTTCTGCTTGGTTGACCAAACTGAGCTCCTTTCTTTGGATTCTTATATGGGAATGATTTGAATCCATTCTTATAGAATCCACTCTTATCCTTTCTCTTCCAATCCTTATAAGGCTCTTTCTTATGCTTAGATTGATCATAACAACACTCGGCCTTCCTAATAGTGTCCTTTAATGTCTTGGGCTTATCAAATTAAATTTTGTCCTAAAAGGATTGTGGTAGTACACTAATAAAATGATGTATCCTTTCATTCTCATCCTTGAGGTAAGGAACATACCTCAATAACTCAAAAAACCTCTTAGTGTATGCGTCCATAGTATTTTTTCTCAACTCGTGCTCACATAATTCCTTGATTTTATCCTTAAAGTACTTTTCCAACAGGTAGTATTTTATGAAGTACTTCTCAAACTGATTCTAGGTCAGTTTTCTCTCTTTAATACCTTTGACTTACTTGATATCCTCCCACCAAATAGAGGCTCCAACATTCATATTGAAGATAGAAATATTCACTTTTGTATTTTCTGAGTAATTATGTACCCGAAAATACTTCTTCAAACCCAATAAGAAAGCCTCAACTTCTTCTTCTTTCTTGATTTCTCCATCGAAGGTAGGTGGCTTAACCTTCTTTAATTATTTAGTCATAGAGCTCTGTGAATGTCTCTTTTTCCTCTTCCTAGGAGCACTTGATCCAGTATTGCTACTAGATAGTTTTTATGAAGTAGCCTTTCTATTGGATGAGTTTGTGGAAATGCTTCCACCATATTGACCCTTCCTATCATCTCGATGCCTCCTCTTGGAAGAACTCCTTCCCACATTACTATGGCTTGGTCCATGCTTTTGGGATTTCGAGGGGGTTTTCAACCTCTCTAATTGTTGTAACTCTACATTATTAAGGCCTTGTTGCAGATGCTTCTGAATCTTAGACAATATCCGCATTAGTATTGCATTAATATCTTCTTGCTCAATCTGAGCTCTCGCGAGCCTCTGTTTTTGTGCCTTTATACTTCTGATAGTGGCTACCAAGTCTGGAGGGGTTTCCGTAGCCCTCTAACTACTAGATTCCTCATTTATGAGGTGTGATGTGTCTTACATGCTACGCTGCACCATTCACCTCTACTTTCATTTCAATATGTCCTATGTGATGAAACAAAAAAAAAATTATTATCCTTTACATTAATCAATTTTACAACATTTATTCTTGGAAAAATAGGATTTTATTAAGCAAACAACCAATATGGGTGACCCATTCAATCCTAGAGTTTGAGCTCTGCTCTAATACCACGTTGTAACACACCCAACCCCCAAATCTCTCTTAGGCTGGTGAGATGTTCAAAATTTCTCCTCATCCCTTGGGGAAAGTATTCAAGTTACTTTCCTTGGTCTTCGTTAATTGGTGTTTAAGTGAAGAATTATCTTATCACAAATTATACTATATGAAATCTCACTTGTTTAACCCAGTTTCCATTGAAAACCCTTTATGGGTATCGTTGCAATGGCTATGGAACCATACACCCTCAATCAAATGGTTAGGACTACTTCACATCGCTATATCAATGATATATATCGATTCATACCCTTTCCCATTAGAATAGGAGGTTACAAGCCCCAAAATTCCCTTTTGATGGTTTCATTCCAATGGATCATTTCGACAGATCCAACCGTTCCCAGACTTGGGGACCAACATCCTCAATTTACTCGGTCCTACAATGTGCATGAGGGATATCCTCCATCTCTCCCTTTACTCATTAGGTGATCATGTGGGACCATGATGATCCTACGAGTAAGGTCTATGTGTCTCCGTTTATCGATCAATGATCTTCCTTCACTCTTGGAGTGCCTCCCATTGGAGTGCATCCATCCCAATACCATAAACCACTCCGACTGCTTCACTCCAACAATGTATGCTATGATGGATTTGACGATCCTCATTTGCCTCATTTCATGGTTATGGTTTACTTGGAGGAGACGTTTGTTCATCAAATAGGATTGTTCCTCCAACCTCCTGGATCACACCATATAAGATCTGAGGGATGATATATTATGGTGTTGGAAAAACAGGATGGTGGAACAGTAAAATAAAATAAATGCGTAAATAAAACATAGAAGATACACAATACAATAGAGACACAGATATAGGTGGTTCACCGAGTGTGGGCTACGTCCACCAGAGAAATTGTGAGGTCTTTCCTTTTTATTATCCATCAAAATGAAGAGATACAACCTACAACACACCCGTTGTAACTTCCTCTTCTTTCTCTCACAATCTCCTCTCTTAGAATAAAATATTTGCAATGATACAAAGCCGCAATACAATTCCCTCATAAAACAGGGTTTCCTTCTATGGAAAATAAACCCTAACATAACTACTAACGTCATATTTGCGAGCTTATAATGAACGGTCCATATTTACTATGAAATTACAATATACATTTACAAGGAAAATTTTCCTTTGCGGATGTTGTCATCGGGGGGCCGCTTTCCCCCGGACCCCCCTGCAACCCCTCCCACATGGAGGGGTGTAAATTATTCACAGGGTATCAACATGGTTGAAAACAAATACCACTAAATCAGGAAGATAATCAGGATCCACAACCAACAATCTCCCACTTCGAGACTGATCACAACAACTCCACTGTTGTTGTATATGCTAGATCATGATCCTTCTTGGACCTAGAAAAATTCTCATCTTCACCTTCATGCTTGAATACAGATTGAAACTGAGCATGAACTCATTTTCTCCCTGGTTACTCCCTTTGTTAACATGTTTGCAGGATTCTAGCTAGTATGTATATTTTCCAACTTCAAATGTCCATCTTCCAAGATGAATCATATGAAATGGTACCTGAGTTGTATATTCTTAGCCTTTGAATGGAAGGTTTAGTTCTTTACAAGATGAATGAAACTCTCACTGTCAGAGTACAACCTTCTATTTCCCTACTTCTTTCTCAATTCCTTGATAAACCTCTGTAACAAAATCATTTCTTTACTAGCCTCTGTATAAGCTACATACTTTTCTTCTGTTGTTGAAAGTGCAACAAACTTTGTAGTTTTTAAATCCAACTTATTGTTGTTCCAACTATAGTAAAAACATACCTTGTGGTGCTCCTCCTGTTATCTTTATCACCTGCCATATATGAATCAACATATCCCTGTAGAACAATGTCTAAACCTCCAAAACAAAATGCATGAGTAGAAGTACCTCTGAAATACCTGAGAATACACTTTACTTCCTCCCATTGTTCTTTACCTGGATTTTTCATATACCTACTCACAACTCCCACTGCATGTGCAATATCTAGTCATGTGAAAACCATCGCATACATCAAACTGACAATTGTTGATGAATAAGGGACCCTGGACATGTATTTTATCTCCTCCTGTGTCTCAGGACACATTTACTTGGTTAATTTGAAATGGCTGGCCAAAGGTGTACTAAATTGTTTTTCATTCTTCATTCTAAACCTGTCCAACACGTTCTCTATGTACTCACCCTGAGACAATGTCAATTTGTGAATTTTCTTATCTCTTGTTATTCTCATACCAATGATTTTCTTTGCAACACCCAAATCCTTCATTGCAAATGAATTAGCTAATTTATTCTTGAGCACATTTATATCCTGCATATTAGATCCTACAACAAGCTTGTCATATACATACAATAGCAAGATAATATAGCTTCCATTTTCTATCCTTTTAAAATAAACACAGTGATCAAAATGACATCTACTATAACCTTGTCCTATCATAAACCTGTCAAATTTTAAATACCACTTCCTTGGAGCTTGCTTTAGTCCATACAATCTCTTCTTCAACTGCATACCAAATTATCTTTCCCTTTGACCTCATACCCATGTGGCTGCTGCATATAAATCTCTTCATCCAAATCCCCATGGAGAAAAGTTTTTTTTACATCTAACTGCACATTCAAGATGGAAATATTCTACTGCTACAAGACTTAAAATATTTCTAATTGAAGTCATCTTAACAACAGGAAACAATATTTCATCAAAATCTAGACCTTTCGTTTGTGCAAACCCCTTTACACCAAGTCTAGCCTTGTATCACGTTTTTCCTCCATCTTCCTCCTTCAACTTGTAAACCCATTTATTCTGCAGTGCTCGTTTTTTTGCAGAAAACTGAACCAAGTCCCAAGTCTGGTTATCTACTAAGGAATCTATTTCCTATTTCATTCCTTGTTCCCACTTCCTTTTATTGTCTACATGCATTGCCTCTTCATAATATTTTGGTTCACCAGAATCAATCAACAATAAATAATACAATGAAGGAGAGTCTCATTCAGGGGGTCTACTTAACCTGGTAGATATTCTAACAACACTTGTAGGAATTTTAGGCACCTATTTTTCCTGTTGTTGTACATTTTAATTTTCTAATACCTTTGGAATTTCTTTTTCAGTCATCTCATCAAGCACTGTGTATTCTAGTTTTTCTTTTTCCTTTTTCTTTCCCTACAACTGATCTTTGTACATGACCTTCTCATTGAATATGACATCTCTACTCCTAAATATTTTGTGATTTTTATAATCCCATAAGAGATAACCAAAATCATTAACACTGTGTCCAATAAAGGTACACTTCTTGGATTTTTCCTCAAGCTTTGTTCTATTTTCTTTATCAATATGGAAAAATGATTCACAACCGAAAGTCTTAAAAAAAGAATAGTTTTCCTTTTTACCTTTCCATTACTCCTCTGGAATTCCACCATCCAAATATCTTGAAGGTCCTATGTTTGTTAAGTAAATAATAGTATTTACAACATTTTCCCAAAACTATAAGGGAAACCCAACATGCAATCTCATACTCCTTGCATGCTCCATGGTTGTCATGTTCATCCTTTCTGACACACCATTTTCTTGTGGTGTTTGTGGAACTATTTTCTCTCTACGAATCCCATGTTATGAACAATAATCATCAAAATTGTTTCTGCAATATTCATCTCAATTGTTTGATATGAGACACTTCAACAATTTTCATGTCTCATTCTCAACCAAAGCCTCCTATTTCTTAAAAGTATCAAAAACATCAGATTTTGGTCGAATGTAATAAACCCAAGTTTTTAGAGTTGCATCATCAATAAAAGTAACATAACAATGAGATCCACCAAGAGATGATACCTGAGTTTGTCCCCATACATCTCTATGCACAAGCTCTAACCTTTAACTCTTATTTTCTTTTCCAACTCGAAGAAATATGACTCTCTTCTGTTTTCCATAAACATAGTGCTCACAGAAATCTAAATCAATTTGTTTAAGAATTGGCAACACATTTATTTTGTGAATAATATACATCCCCTTCTCACTCATGTGTCCAAGTCTATGATTCCATAGTTTTGTATCCACTTCTGTAGAATCCAAAGAGATAGAATATTCAGTATTACCAATACATAAATACAATGTACCTACCTTCTCTCCTTTTTCTATCACCAATGATCCTTTGGTGACCTTCCACACCTTATCTGTAAATATGGATATACAACCTTCACTTTCCAACTACCCTATTGAAATTAGATTTTTCCTTAGATCTGGAACATGTCTTACCTCTTTCAACAACCATTGGTTTCTATTCCTTTTCTTCTTTTTTACCTTTCCCATTCCAACAATTTTGCATGGTGCATCATCACCCAAATGAATCTGTCCAAAATCACCTTAAACATAATCTAGAAAGTGTTTCTTATGGGGTGTGAAATGAAATGAAGCCCCTAAATATACTACCCAAGACTCAGAAATATTATCTATAGAAATAGTCAAAACAACTTGTAACACATCACTTGTTACATTTTCTTCTTGATTTTTCTCCTGTTGTCCATATCTTTGTTTCTTTGGAGCTCTAGAGTCTTTCTTTAGATGTCCTTTCTTCCCACAATTCCAACACTATATCTTTCCCAGAATGGATGTGGATCTACCCTTCCTAGAATTCCTATGGTTCCCTGAGCCCTTTCCTCTATCCTTTTGTCTTCCCCTATTCTCCATGTTTAACACATTACCTGATGTCTCACCTGTGATTTTCCATCACATTTCCTCGATAAGGATAACACCAACAACATCATAAAATTTTAGATTGTTTGAACCAAAGATAGAGTTATTTACAACCATGACCAAGCCATTCCATATTTATGGCAATGAGAAAAATATTAGAATATCCCTGACCTCATCATCAAAGTCCACTTTTACAGAACTTAGTTGATTAGTAATCATATTAAATTCATTTAAATGATATGAAACAAACCCACCTTCTAAGATATTCATATTAAATAATCTCTTCATTAGAAATACTTTATTGGACGTCAATGGTTTTTCATACAGTTTAGCCAATGCATCCATCATCTCCTTCATTGTCTTTTCTTTTGAAATATTGAAATCTACCGACGTTGTCAGGCTCAGTCATATCGTTCCTAGTGCCTTTCTGTCAAGAACCTCTCATTCTTCATCCTTCATAGTCGTCGACTTTCTTTATATTTCGCCCAATGGTAGGAATAGATCCTTCTGATATAAATAATCTTACATCTGCATATTCCATAACTCGTAGCTTTGGTCGTTAAATTTCTCAACCCTAAACTTTCCATCTTCTGCCATTGCTCCCACTCGAACCATGAACCCTCTTTTCCTGCGAGTTACCTTTCACTCTGATACTAGTTGTTAGAAAAATAGGATAGTGGAACAATAAAATAAAATAAATGTGGAAATAAAAAACATATGATACACAACACAATAGAGAAACAGATATACGTGGTTCACCCAGTGTGGGCTACATCCACGAGAGAAATTGTTAGGCCCTTCCTTTTTATTATGAAACAAAATAAAGGGATACAACCTACAACACACCCGCTATAACTTCCTCTTATTTGTCTCACAGTATCCTCTTTCAGAATACAATATTCGCAATGATACATAGATGCAATACAATTCCCTCATAAAACAAAGTTGCCTTCTAGGGAAAAAACCCTAACATAAATTCTATCGTCATATCTGCGACCTTATAATGAACAGTCTAGATTTACTATGAAATTACAATATACATTTACAAGGCAATTTTTCCTTCGGGGGCCCTCTTTCCCCTGGACCCCCAAACCGAGGGAATGCACCCCATGGGCCCCGCAGGCGGGGAAATACCCCCTGCAAGCCCCACACATGGAGGGGTGTATAGTCTTCATGGAGTATAAACATGGCTGAAAACAAATACCTCTGAATCATGAAGATAATAAAGCTCCACAACAAACATATGGGACACCTCCTGATGGATCAATGGTCCTCGTATTCATGTGTCATCATAATCTTTTCTCAATCCCTCCTTCTAGACCTATGATAACCCTACTTCTGACTAACTAGAAACTAGGATTATCAGATCAAAACTCATTCATACCGCTCTCTGATAGATCAATGGTCCTCGTTGAATTAGATCCTCCCTCATCGTAGTTCCCTATCATCGCCCTAATTGATCACTATGATGGTTGCACCAACCTACCAATGGTTCATATCTACTCACTCAGCTGAATCAATAGTTGTGAATTGCCCCAACTCAAAACAAAGGTTTTCACTCAAAATAATAGTCTGAAACGAGACTTAACCATTACAAGGTTTCTTCTATACCAATGCTAAGGTTCTTCTAAATCTTTGGCTCTCATCCCCACTTTGAAATTGACTAAGGAAATTTGATCTTGGCCTTGGATGAATATTTTCATATACTGCAATCTTTTCATTTAAAATTAGGAGGTTTTCATAGGGTTTAAGGCTCCCTAACTGCTACGAAAACACTCCTCGGCTTCAGGGTACTTATATCAATTTTGGGTAAATATTTTATTCATATCTTGCAACCTTTCCACTCAAAAACTTGCAGTCCCCACAATATTACACCCATTATTTACATCACATGGTACACATCTAGTGAATATTTATGTCCTACAAGACTTTTATGTCAATGCATTGCAGAACTCATATGGATACACCCTACTCTTGTAAAACTTGCTTGTTACATAGGTCTATCAAGTTAACAGTGAAAGAAAACATACACACTCTGTTTTACTCAGGAATACAACCATTTATTCTATACATTCATATTTATTATGCAACTAGAAAACAATAAATTTAATCAATGAGCATAGATCATACATGTCATGTTAAGTACTTATCTATTTAGTGAGATATGCCAGCCACTGAAATGACTAAGAGAGGAAGCCTTTCCTCCCAACCTTATACTGTGTTGCAGAGTGCCTTCCTACAACAAGCCACCCTCATTTCAAGCCATAATATCACAAGGGGATTGATTCAACTGACTACCAAACTAATGCTCTAGGAAGGTTACTCTTCTTCACTCCACTGGAAAGAACAGACGTTTCTCTCTTCCCACTGAGCTCAAATCCTCCATGGGCTTATCAGGAACCTTCCCAACTAGATTTCCTCTGCACAAGGGAGTCTCTTCTTTGTTATACAGTCCCTGGTTGACCTCCCCTTACCAGTTTCAATTTCTTTCCAGTAAGTTCCAATTCATGGACCTCTATTACTCCATTCTAGATCTGGGTCTTCTCTGTTCCAGGGTGACCATTATTGTCTTGGAAAAGTTTCCTATTTTCTTCAAGGAAATATTTTGAATGGCTCTATCACTTAGAGCAATGCGTGTGAGTCTAATCCACATTGCTTCATCTATCTGTGAGTCTGCAACTTACCTCTATATTGATATTCTCTATGAAAAATCATCTTCAACCTCTTAGTTCTCTTGCACACACCTCCTCTCCTCTTCTCATTTAGTTCTCTTATGTCCCTTTGTATGTGCATCTGGTGTTGATTTTTCACCTTTGGTCTCTTCTTTCGCCAAATGCTTTGGATTCTCATGGCTATTGTCAGACGCAACCTCCAGTATAGGATATGAATTCTAAGGGGAAATATAAAGGTGTCCTTTTGTCAGGTTTTCAGTTGACCCTTACCTCTTCAAGAAATCATAATTATCAACAGTTATAACTGCTTCAACCACCAATCGCATCACCCATAACTGGTCATGTGGCTCCATGCGGCTTCACGTAAATGGGCAGGTGGTGCATTCAATTTTACAAGTGTAGGTTGGCTTTCTGAGCAAGCTTCCTACTTTCTTCATTGAATCTTCTCCACTCCACCTCACTAATCCATCTCACCAATCCTAAGTGTGATATTTGTTGATTTTTCTATATATGAGATATATGAGATGATGTGATAGATTCATATGAGATGATCTATTATGATGATGAATGTGCCAAATATATAAATAACTTAAAGGCACATATGGTGACCATCCATGAAAGGATGCATATATAATAATAACTATTTATGATTATTATTATTATATATTAATAATATTATTAATAATTAATAATTATATACATTAATTATTAATCTGGGAGAATGTATTCCTAATGTTTTCCAAACATCAACACTCCCTCTCAACGAGAGAGACATTCTGCACCTCAAGTCCATATCACTCCTTGTCATGATCAAGGAAGGACTATGCCTGGGCCCATCTACCATAAGTACACCCTTGTGTTAAATGTATCCTATCTCCTTTGGTCTGCAACTCAATATAGGAGAAGGTATGCCTGATTCTTACTAGGGCCATTCACCATAGGTATCCCCATGTGAGTGAATGTATGCTTGATGATGAAACATCAACACTTCCTCTAAGCTAGGGAGGTAAATTTTCATGATGTATTCATCTAGTAGTTCACTGAATACTCTATAATGAACTAGTAGCACACTGCTTACTACCATGCCATCAATAACTCAAATCATCTTCCACAGTCTTTATGAATATGTTGCAATCAACCAGTAGCACACAACTACTGCAATGTCATCCAACAATAAACAATTATTTCCATGTCATAGTAGTACAAAAATATTATCCAGTGGTACAAAACCATTTCCATAGTCCCATGACTATGTAACAATCCACTAATAACACACATCTACTAGCATGATGTCCAGTGGTACACAATCAATGCCATAGTCTCACGACTACATAACAATCCACTAGTAGCACACAACTACTGGCATGTTGTCTAGTGGTACACAACCACTTCCATAGTCTAACAAATACATAGAAATCCACTAGTAGCACACATCTAGTAGCATGTTTTCCAGTGGCATACAACCACTACCATAGTCTCATGACTACATAACAATCCACTAGTAGCACACATATACTCGCATGTTGTCTCATGGTACACAACCACTACCATATTCTCACGACTATGTAGAAATCCACTAGTAGCACACAACTACTAGCATGATGTCTGGTGGTACACAACCACTTCCATAGTCTCACGACTACGTAGTAATCCATTAGTAGCACACAACTACTAGCATGTTGTCTGGTGGTACAGAATCACTTACATAGTCTCACGACTACGTAGCAATCTACTAGTAGCACACAACTACTAACATGTTTGTTAGCGATATTTCTTGTAAGGGGGTTAGAATGCAAAAGGATGGGTTAAAACCCACTTGTCCTAAGTTCGGGGTGGTAATGTGCCCATGATTAAATGAAAACCAAGTCTGGACGACAAGGATCACAGCGCCCGGATCAACGGCGCAGATGGGATTTCGG
>SNQJ01S0068110.1:0-12902 GCA_010110895.2 Picea sitchensis | reverse complement strand
GCCAATTTGGTCCCAGTAAGGAAGAAAAGTGGCGAAATCAGACTCTGTGTTGATTTCAGAAACCTGAACAGGAGCTCAAGGAAAGATAATTATCCCCTGCCCAACATGGAGCACATATTGCATAAGGTCACCGGTGCTTCCAGAATATCCATGATTGATGGTTTCTCCGGATATAATCAGATATCAGTCATGCCTGAGGACCGAGAAAAAACAGCCTTCACCACTCCTTGGGGCACATTCATGTATGCCAAAATGCCTTTTGGGTTGATGAATGCAGGAGCCACGTTTCAGCGGGCCATGGACATAGCCTTCATCAGAGAAAAAGATAGGTTTGTGGTGATTTACCTAGACAACATAACAGTCTTCTCCAAGACTGATAAAGAGCATCGCTGCCACTTGAAGAAGGTTTTCCTGAAGTGTCGGAGATATGGCCTATCTTTAAATCCCAAAAAATCATTGTTTGCCATGCAGGAGGGAAAGCTACTAGGCCATATAGTATCAGTAGAGGGGGTCAAAATTGATCCTAGCAGGGTGGAAGAAATTCATACCCTGTCACTTCCCAGGTCCAAAAAGGAGGTTCAGGCATTTTTGGGGAGAATTAACTTTCTGAGGAGATTCGTCTCAAATTTTGCAGAATTAGTGAAACACATCACAGCCATGCTCAGGAAGGGAAATGAAGTAAAATGGACTTCTGAACCCAGAAAGTCTTTTATCCAAATAAAGAAGGCGTTGACTGAAGCACCTGTGCTAATCAGTCTCGATTATTCCAAAGACTTTATGGTATTTTCTTTTGCTTTCTGTGATACAGTAGCGGCAGCCCTGTTGCATAAAAATGATCAAGGACAAGAGAAACCTATTGCATTCTACAGTAAGGCGTTGAGAGACGCAGAGCTCTGGTACGAGATCATGGAAAAGCAAGACTATGCCTTGGTAAAATCCCTCAAGGCTTTCAGAGTCTACGTCTTGCATTCAAAGATCACTGCATATGTCCCTTCAACCTCTGTGAAGGACATTCTTATACAGCCTGACATAGACGGGAGAAGAGGTAAATGGATCGCTAAGATCCTGGAATTTGACCTGGAAATTAAGCCCACCAAGCTGATAAAGGGGCAAGGTTTGGCCAAACTGCTGGCTGAATCCAACTGTAAGGCCTTAGGAATTAACTTCATCAATGAGCAAGCTGAGCCATCCAACAAGCATTTCCAGGGTGCCCTATCTCTAGCATCATGTCCCTAGTACAAGGATATCTTGTACTTCCTGCAAGAATTAAAGCCCCCTGATGGATTGGGAAAAAGTAAGGCCAGGGCTTTAAAGCTCAAAGCGGTTAGATACTGCCTCATTGACCAAGCCTTGTATTGGAAAGACCCCCTGGGAGTATTACTAAGATGTTTGGATCAGCAGCAAGCCCAAAAGGTCATGTTTGATTTCCATAGCAGTCTCTGTGGAGGTCATCATTTTTGGAAGACCACAGCTCATAAAATCCTTCGAGCTGGGTATTATTGGCCCACCTTGTTTCCTGATGTCTGCAGAGAAATCAGAGCGTGCATCAAATGCCATAAGTTCTCGGGAAAACAACAACTCAAATCTATGCCATTAAAGCCTATAGTAGTGTCAACCCCTTTTCAGCAGTGGGGGTTGGACTTTATCGGGGAAATTCATCCTCCCTCAAGTGGCCAGCATAGATGGATTCTGACTGCAACCGACTACTTCACCAAATGGATAGAAGTTGTCCCTACCAGAAGCACTTCTCACAAAGTGATTATCAGCTTCCTGGGAGATATCATAGCTAGATTTGGCTGCCCCAGCAAGATTGTCACTGACAATGCCTCCCCATTTCGGTCTGAGCCTCTGGTCAAGTTCTGTGAACAGTTCGATATTTCACTGATTCACTCTACTCCCTATTATCCTCAAGGAAACGGACTGGCAGAGTCCTCCAATAAAAGTATGATCAAGCTCATTAAGAAGCTACTGGAGGACAATAAAAGGGCCTGGGACTCAAAGCTCAAATTTTCTCTCTGGGTTGATCGGGTGACAACCAAGAAGTCCCTGGGCATCTCTCCTTTCCAACTTTTTTATGGAATAGAAGTTGTTTTCCCCACTCAGCTTGCCTTACCTGTGGCAAATCTCCTCCAGGACTTTGAAGGAGAACCTAACCATGTGATCAGAAGGATTCATCAGATGGTGGAAGTGCAACAGATCAGAGATCAGGTCATGAATAAGGCCTACAATCATCAACAGAAGATCAAGCAGGCTTTTGACAGGAAGAGAAAAAAGAAAGAATTTGAGCAGGGTGATCTAGTGCTCAAATGGGATGCACCCAGGCAGGAAAAGGGCAAACACAATAAATTTGATGCCCTCTGGTTTGGGCCTTTCAAGATCCTTGAAGTATTTTCGAATAACACTTACAGGTTGTAGGATTTGGAAGGCAAAGAAGTTTTCAATGGCCCAGTAAATGGGCATTTCTTAAAAAAATGTTTTCTGTGAGACACATCCGGCTCTTTTTGTTTTGTTTTGTAAATATTGTTTCTGTTTTGTTTTTTCGGACTAATAAATGACTCCATAGCCCAACAACAAAGGCACTGAATCTGCAAAAGAATTTCTTAGAGCATCACAAGGACGACTATATCCCCCATGGAGCCAAATGTTAGCGATATTTCTTGTAAGGGGGTTAGAATGCAAAAGGATGGGTTAAAACCCACTTGTCCTATGTTTGGGGTGCTAATGCGCCCATGATTAAATGAAAACCAAGTCTGGACGGCAAGGATCACAGTGCCCGGATCAACGACGTAGATGGGATTCCGGACCCCCCCCCCGCCTTTCTACCTTTAAGCGGAGGGGGGGGGTCTGGAATCTGGGGTGCACCTCTTCGATGGTCAAGATCAACGCGCCCGGATCAAGGGCACGCGAGGTGATTCCGGACCCCCCCCGCATTTCTATATTTAAGTGGAGGGGGGGGGTCCAGAATCGAAGGTGCATCTCTCCGACGACTGCAGTTCAAGCGCTCGGATCAATGGCGCACAGGCCATCTGGGCACCCTCTGTCATCCGACGATTAACTAATGTGGGCCCCCTTCCCTTCATGTCGGCTTGTGGACCATCCTCCCTCTTACCACCTGTTCTCTTCCTGGCCGTGCGATGAGGCTCGCGCCCTTTTACCCTTCCCTCATCTTCCGACATCTGTCACTCTCCCCTTCTCTAGTTCACGTGGTCCTTTTCCCATTTCACCATCCATCCACTGCCTGCCATGTGTCCCGCCTCATTCCACGTCTGCCTCCCACCGCAAGTGCACTCATTATGTCTTGTATCCCGCTCCTTCCACGTATCGTCTTCCGCCACATGTCTCCCCCCCCGCCACTTCTCTTACACCTCATCGCTTCTTTCCTTCCCCGCGCAGTTTTGGCCCCATCACTCCATTGTTGTGCCCCATCCTCCGTGCTGGCTTCCACGCCTATTCTTCAAGCCATTCAGTTATTCCAACTAGCAGCGTGGGAGGCCCTCCGCGTTGCAGAAGTGTCGAGTTGGCCGGGCCATCCTCGATCCTGATGAAGCAGTTATTGAAACGGTTGGTGGTGGTTAGACATCGCTTCCACCATAATGGGAAAGCCCGGCAATGAATTAAAGGCACGTCGATTCGCCGTTGGAACTGTCAAAGAATTAGATTGCGTCTGACATAAGTTGCACGATCTTTTAGAGGTTAACTGTCAGAAATCCATGCAGACGCAAAGCCTTCAATGTAGTATCTTGATTTCGCTGATGTTGTTGTTCTGAGTATATGAAGGCGTTTTTTCCATTTTTGTATCTATCGATGGTAGAGCTAAGCTCCCGACTGTAAATTTTCAACAACCATTTTAGTTCTCTGGGTGGTGCCTCTGTGTTTGAGATTTCTTGTTTTATGACAAACAGTTTCTCTTTTCCATCTATGTTTTCATCTTATATCAGAGAGTTCATGATCGAATGATTCGCGTGGATTGTTGCAGTGATGTCATGATAAATGATTTGTTATGACATTATTGTTTTCTCTGGTCTTTTGTGTTTGGATGTAAGAGGATCTTGCGTTCAAATGCTTTCTCCTTCAGTCTGTTACAAACCTGATGTTTATGATAGACCTCCGCACTTTTCTCATGCAAGTCTTCCCCCTACTCACCCTTAATACAACTCATTGTTTGGAGTTTATCAAGACCTCGCTCATTCATGCATACCTAGCCTAGTTTCAGAGTTGAGACGAGATTGTTCCGAGTGTGCTTCCATTTTATCACCCCCCCTTAAACAAATCGTGACATTAAACTGATGGGTGTCAGGCTCTGCTCCTGCAAGCAATCCAAGAGTGACTTCTGACACTAACAATGTTGTCTAGTGGTACACAACCACTTCCATAGTCTCACAACTACGTAGCAATCCACTAGAAGCACACAACTACTACCATGTTTTCCAGTGGTACACAACCACTACCATAGTTTCACAACTATGTAGCAATCCACTGGTAGCACATAACTACTAGCATGTTGTCCAGTGGTACACAACCAGTGCCATAGTCTCACAACTACATAGAAATTCACTAATATCACATAGCTACTAGCATTTTTCCAGTGGTACACAACCACTGCCATAGTCTCACGACTATGTGTAAATCCACTAGTATCTCATAGCTACTAGCATGTTGTCCAGTGGTACACAAATACTTCCATAGTCTCCTTGATGATGTTGTGATGTTTCTCTTATCCCAGTAGTCTTATTCACACTTAGGCACCTCACATAGCGTAGTAAAGACTATGACCATATCCCCATTCACACCTATCCACCTCACATGGCGCAGGAAAGGCTAAGTTGTAAGTCTTATTCACACCTAGCCACCTCACATGGCATAGGCAAGACGTGTACCTTGCTTTTCATTACTCCTTCAGTCACCTCGCATGACTGATCGGGGAAACCCTTGGGTAGAGGGGTTAGTTGGCTGGAGGAGAGAAACACCACACCTCCATCTTAACGAGGGAAAACATTCTAAATCATGCCAAGCTTGTCTCTAAAGTACTCATACTTCACTCTAGACAATGGCTTGGTGATAATTTATGTTATCTACTCATTCATGGATATGTATTGTAGCTTGGTGAAAGAAACTTTTGAAGCCACACTGCTTCATGGCTTACATTACTAGCTTCTATATACTTTTCCTCTGATTTACTGAGTGCCACTAATGTATGCTCCCTACTCAACCATGAGATCAAAGTGATCCCATACTGAAACAACATCTAGGATTACTCTTCTGATCCACTGCACTCCCTGCCCATTCAGAATATGTATAACTCTGCAGGTTCACATATCTATCTGAGGCATATCTCAATCCATATCCACTTGTACCACATAGGTATCTAAACAAGTGTTTTTCTATCAACCAATGTACATGTATCAGAATCAAGGTTAAAAGGTCTACATCCCAGTCCTTCTGACTGGCTTCCTTCACTGAAACAAGGGAATAATCTCCAGGAGCTCTCATATCTCCTCAAGGTCTAGCCTCTTTTTTGTCAATCCTAGAGGATCTCACTCCCATATGAATTTGAATCTGAAGAGGAATCATTTCTGAATGGAAGTCTCTAAGCAATTGAATCTCTCTTAGATCAAGCCCACTCAAACTCTGGATGCTCCCTCTGAAGCTTGACTCTCTTTGAGGCTATAGAGTCTTTTGAGTCATTTTCTCCCTCTACATGTGTTGACCTCCTCTTTTTTTGCAAATGATATGTCTCCTACTATGACCAACACACATCCATCATATACTTGAAGTCATACGGCTAACCATGTTGATTTTCTAGTGTTAAATTTAGACAAGCACAATTTTCCACAAATGGTAATTACTTCCAATGATATACGATATTACTAAAGTAAACTCTAGAACATCACAAGTAATTACACTCAGAACATTCAACTACTTAGAAATTTCGGTCTCTTCCTTAGATCACTTCTCACATGAGATAGAGAAAAATATGTGTGTCTATTGTTGTGTCTTTCAAGTGTCTTTTTATAGTAATATTAAATTGATCCAAAGAGACACATCTTCTTTGAAAATTAAATTAAATTTTATTTCTTATAAATATTTTGAGAATACCTCTTGTAACTACCCAAAGATTAAATTGGTTATAATTCATGTGATTCTTTGCATAAATATAGGTAGAAGTAAACATGCAGTACATTCTTCATATTTAGGTAATTAGACATTTTTACTAGAAATTAATGTCCGCCATAATTTATGGAATTCTTTCTATAATTTATGTAGGAGTAAAAAGTAAATATGTTGTACATAGAGATTGTACTATTTATTATTATTATTATTATTATTAATTAAAATAATTATATTATAGATTATTAATGTGGGAGAATGTCTTCCCAATGTTGTCCAAACATCAACAATATCATGGCTAGTACTCAAGGAATTTTCCTCTCATTCAACCCTATGATTTATTCTATTAATCAACAACATAATTACATGCTTCATGATCACATTATATGAATTCTTAGCATAATTACAATCATGGGGAAAACAGGGTGTTACACATCTTCATTAAAAGAATTATTTACATGTGATTAGTCTTAGTTGATATTTAAATTAACACTCCCATATAAATATTCCTTCTAAGGTACTTTATGAGCTACAATCCTTTTGAATGTTACATCAATTCAACCATGGAATATCGTTTTGTGAATGACATAGAATTTGCGTCACTATGTTCAACTAATGAATAGTATTATGTAAATGGCATATAGTGCTTTAAACTATAAATAAACGGGTTGTAGCATGCTGGGCAAAGTTTTGTAGAAGTGAGATTTTCTCACTGTTGTATGAAGTGATACTTTCTCATCATCATATGAAGAGAAAATTTCTCATATTTTTTACCTTTAGATAGAGGTAATTTAGTCCCACTAATAAAAAATAGGTTTTTTTAGCATATAGAAATCAAGGCTTTTCAACATCTAAAATTTTCAAGTTCCATATAACAAATCCTTATTTCTAGGTAATTAATGATTTCTCAATTTTTTGGGTGAATTATTTATTAGTATTTTTTTTAATGAGTAAACCCTAACTAATATTAAGTAAAATCTATATAACGTTAAAATCTATATAACGTTGAGTAGAGCCTACCTAATTGACACTGAGTAAACCTACCCATGTGTTTCTCTATAGTGATTGAATAATTAATATTTTTTAAGTTTATACTGCATGTTATAATGCAATACAAAAATGCATAGTTAATACTAAATATATCATATATATTGAAATGCATTTGTCTAGTTTCACTATCAAAGGTAAGAGCAATGTCAAAGAGAAGCAATGGAAATCATGTCAATCTCTATTGAGAATTCTCAAACCTAATGGCACATTGGATTATTAGGAAGCAAACTCTGAACATGGAGAAAATATCTCTAAATTCCTTGGAAGTAGGGAATATATAGTATTTTGTATATATAAACCTACTATGTTTATTGATTTCATGAAAATACGTAAAAGAGAACATGATTCCCATTTTACATAGATCATCTTTAGTACCATCACCTTCGTGAAATGTCTACCATGAAAAAATGTGTTTCAGATTCTAGTATATATTTCTATTATGTTGTAGATGTTTTATACCATTCAATAGGAATACTTAACATCTCATCGCTTTATTGATCATATTTCTTGTTGCAGACCCTAGCTGATCCAGGCCATCTTTGATAAAATTAACTTCACCATTTCCTTTCTAAAGTTTGAAATCTGACTTTTAATTTCCTAACTTGAAATTTCCCTCTTTGTTATTTATTTACTTCATTTTCAAAGTCTTCGTTGAATGGATTTCGCTGATCCGTTCAATAATTATCAAGACCAGGAAGACTTTTTGTCTTCAAAACTCCATCAATTAACACATTTGTCAACCGTCCCATCGAATCACTGGAAGAAATTCAAGCCACTGGGGAAGTTAGAAATGAACCTCATACTTTTCTCTGATCTAGTTGACGGACTTCAAGTAATAGAAAAAAAAAACAATCACACTTCATCAATCGACGATTCTAGTAAATAGGCTACCAGGAAGTTCAAGATCATCGGGCCACTGGAATATAAATCCATTGGGCCACTAGAATAATAATACTCATCCAAATTCCTTTTGTTCAAGTATGAGTCCAGTCCAATTGAATGGTTTGTCAACCAACCACCAGGAAATACTTAACCAACCTTTTCTCTTATTATTTGGCTCTATCAAGTTATACCCGTTCCGATTAACTCCTATACACGACTTGAAATTTATTTGAATGCTTTTCATTTTGTTTCTCAATTTCGATCTTATTCTAATCTAGATTGCAATTTTCTTTTGTTTCCAAACTAGTTATGATGTGACTATGCACAACAATTTGATTCATGAATTGTTTGTTTTTCGATAGATTCAAGACTTATGAAATTCATAGGAATGTTGGCTGAGACTCCCCAATCTCATTACACCAGGACTTAAATGGCCTCACTCTCACTCCTAAAGGCTCAATCAATTAAGACGTAGATATGCGCTTTGGCTCTTGACCCCATATCAATTCGACAATATTGAATACACAATTACATGGAAATTCAAATATTAAACACACAATGTTTCTCACAAATTCAATACTCGAAAATGATCTGCACTACTATATAGGAATTCAACATAAACAAGATAGAAGATGGAGAATGTTAAGTAACAAATTGGGTATGTAACTTCTATTTCATTAAAACCCTGAATCTCCTTCCCTATTACACATAGTAAACATGCCTTGTGTTCTCTCTTCTTAACTCTAGCCTGAATTTATCTCTCTCATATGATTTTTCATGCTTGCGATAGCTCATTTATACAAACAATGAATTCAAACCTATAATATAGGTTTTCATATTCTATTATTAGATGAAATAATAACTATTAAACTTCTCTAACTACATTGTCAAATAGAAAATTTGTTACATTGCTTGGAATTTTAAGGAAAACAAATTCCCCCCTACGTGGACAATTATACAAAACCTCTAGAACCTATTACAAAGTTTATAAAAATTACAATTGTGCATGATGCTCATGCAAGAGACTCCCAAGGAATAAAAAATATTCATGGACTCCTGATCATGAGTTTTTTTAATGTTGTTGTCATTTCTGTAGTTTTCACTCGAAATTCTGAAATAAAATTAGGTGAAAAAATATAATTTTTTTTAAAATATTTTCCTCCTAGATACCAAGGTCTATTCATTGGATGTAGACCAACTTTTATTCTTAATCATATTTTAGTGCTTTCATCTTGAAACTTGGCTTCTTCTTGATTGTTACAAAAATGTAACAATCTCTTCTATATAACTGAAGTCTTCTCATTACTCAACTCTTCAATTTTCTCCTTATCGCCTTTGATCACACCTACACATGAAGAAAACACATTAAAGAAAAAAATGTCTTCATTAGGTTTTTAAAACCCACTCTCAGTCATCAAAATGACTGGCATATAGATAACTTCCATGACAACTTGAAATAAATTTGCCTTCTCATCCTTCCCTTTTCTCTTCCTTTCTTCCACATATGTACAATCTACTTCTTCTTTTTGTGCCTCATATGCATGAAATTCTTCCTGAGTCACTGGTTTCTTCTCTCCTTTCTTGAAATCCACAAATACTTTCTCTTCCACAATTTTCTCATCATAGTCTTTACCCATACTGATTTCAATATCAAATTGAGGTTTCTCACACAAAACCATCTTGTTGTCTCTCAAGATAACCTCTTTCTCTCCATTCTCTTGTTTTTCATGTGTCAAAATTTCTTCATTGTTATTTTCCTTGTCAGTCTCTCCCATGCTTTTATGATATCCATAATTTTTATTTTATTTATTTATTTTGTCTTCCTAAGACAATTCTTACTCTTTCTCTTTTATGATAATTTTGTGTACCTATCTATCTCCATTTTCTTCAAGATATGCAACCAAACACTCAAATAAAAAATCAGTTTGCTTCTAACACTAGCATATTTTCTATGTGTTGGCATGAAATTTTCAAAATTTCCTTGAGATTCCAATATGGTCTCTCATCCACTTCATCCTCAATACTTTCCATCACAATTTCTTCTAAATAATTCTCTTCTACAATAGTTACATTTGCTTCATTTATGTTTTCTCTCGTCAACATTTCAATCGACAATTTACTAGTAATCACATCCTCATGTTCATTTAACAAAATATGGTTTTCTAAAGACAAATTAGTTACCAAAAGATTTTCAATAGTTGTCTTTATCTTGTCAAGAAATGTATATTATGCTTTAACATTGTTTTCTTTCTTTAAATACTCCTTCTCGCTCATCATCATCACTTGATTGTTGATCTATGGTGTTGCACCTTGATCTTTTAATGGTAACAAAGTATGTCTCTAACCATTTTGTTCAAAGGTATATGTCATTTTTCTCCCTGTTGAAACAGACCTTGAATTTTTATTCTTGAGGATGAAAAATTTGTATTTTTGAGTCTTTGTATTTTTTCAAATTTCCTAAAGCAAAAGATTTCATCACCGATGAATTCACGATGCCTTTTATGGTTTACTTTTGGACAAAGAATGATAAAAATCTAAATGAACATAAGGTTTCCAACACTCTTTCAAACGATCTTTTAAATGAGCAGTAATTTAAATTTTAAGGAATTTTAATTTAAATCGGAATATCGGGATTCAGAGTTTTGCATGAACAAATGTTTAATGAAAATTGAATAGAGAAATCCCGATCCTCGATTTCCCGATACATTAATCCTTAATTAAAACATAATTTACTTAATTCAGATTAAAGGGGTTTAAACATTAAGTTAATCACATCGCGAAATCGGATTCGCGGTTTTGTGAGAACAAAGAATCTTGTCATCACATTTCCCGATTTCCCGAGTTCGCGATACATTTAATCCTTAAGTGAAGTTTTGAATTAATCTAATTACCGTTAAGCATGATTAAGAATTAAATAATTACATCGGGATATCGGGATTTGCGGTTTTGGGAGAAGCATATTTCATGTCATCAAATTTCCCGATTTCCCGATTTTCCGATTAATGAAATCCCGAAAAGGTCTAATCTGGATTAATTAAGATAATAAAAACATTTTAACTTAAATAATACATCGCGATTTCAGCAATCGGGGTTCTTCGATGACATATTTCCTTGACATCAAAAGTTCTGAAACTCCGATAAGAAGGTTTTCAAATTTAACTCAAGATTAACACTAATTAATCATTCTTCTAAACAAGGTTTAAAGTTAAACTTTCTTTGAATGTTCTTTAATGCATCAATTGTCTGATTTGGTAAGTTTCTATTGTATTTGAAAACACCAAGAAAGCCTAAGTACAAACATTAAATGCATATCTTCAGAAATATGTTTTGCATTAAGAGCCTTAACTTCATAACAGAGGTACGAATCTCAAATGTTTTTATGATATATTCAAAGTAAACTTTGAAACGACTGTATTATCATTTCAAAGCTAAATCCCTCTCTGTTACAGGTTTTCAAGAAAACACAGAGCTATGGCACCCAAAAAAGCATCAAAGAAAAATGAAGATCAACCAGAAGGTGATATTATTTCTGATACTACTGCATCTGGAGTACACTCTATTAAATCATGGAATGGAATTGCCGAAAAACTGGAGGATGAGATTAAGTATGTAGCCACTGATTCAAAAAATCACATTCGAGATATTGCCGAGTCTGAGCTTCATAAAGTTGCTGCACGTCCGAGACTCGTCTCATATACTGATATGATTGCCTGGGCTCTGGATAAAGTAGATGTCCTAACCAGAAGTATTCTGAACAAGTAAGGAGTTGTCATCGACTCATTCAGGCCTGAACATATTCAAGTAATGTATAATCTCTCGCCCAATTATAGACACACTTTTAATTCTGGGTTTGTAGCCGCATTTCAAAGAAAGGAGTGCATTGAAGGTGGCCAAACATACCCTGACATGATAAGAGGATGGGCCAGAGATGAAAACAAGTTTAGGGCCGATTTACATGGAATTTATGCCACAGCTTCCTTAAACGAATATATGGTGTATGTAGCAATGATGTTATGTAGAATTTTTGGTAGAAAGGATCCTTGTCACTTTAATGCAGACTGGACACCTTTCCTAGAGGAAGTTTCAGAGGGACGCAGTTTTAATTGGCACAAAATTTTGTCAGATAACCTTACATCAGAGGTTATGAATTACAAAGCATCTAGGTCAAAAGGACAACCAGTGTCTTTTTATATGTCAGCTTATATCATGGATGCCATTTGTTTTATGACTCCTTTCCCACTAATGAATTGGATTTGAAATGTTTCTTGCCCAGAGCATGTTCATAAATACCACTCGGCTCTCTAGGAAGAAAATGCAAAAAAAATAATTTATGAGGTTTGTCATTATGTAATTATCCCTCTACACAAAATATTTTTCGGATGCAAACCTCCTCGCATTTCAAATACCATCATAGAAAACCTCAAGTCAGTTGTTGACTGGTTCATTGAAGAAAATTTCTCCTATGTCAGCGTTTATGGCTATTCTATTCCGCCTCACGCACACCCAAAAATTTTACCAAACAGGTTGATATGCAGAGAAGTGGCTTATCAGCTAGTAAATGGTGGTATTGGGTTAGATTTAAAAGATCAGCAGAAAAAAGCATGGCCATCTTTTCCTGTTTATATCGAAAAATTCATTTTATTAAACATAGGCCATTCTAAGGCAGAAGACGAGTCGATGGATGAAGTGAAATTAGCAAGTATAGAGCACAGGAAACATGACCCTTACCAAATAATCAGTCGACATTGCACACAATGTAATTTAAAAGCATATGAACATGAATTTTCAGTTTATGATGATGTTTTCAAAAATGTTAAATCTTATGAGGAAGTGCAGAGCAGAGTGCAAACCTTGTCACCTAA
>SNQJ01S0068109.1:74570-86044 GCA_010110895.2 Picea sitchensis | reverse complement strand
TTTGGAAGAATCATGATATTCTTCGAATCACCAAGAACTAATAAATAAAATAAACCCCTCACAACCTAGGCCAAGCATAGTTCAGAGACGTCTTTGTAGTTACGTGAAAATACTCTTAGGTAAACACATGGCATCGATAAACATGGGTTACAACTCAGAAACTTTTTAACTTTAAACACGTAGAAAATTAATTGAAAAATATAGATATATATGTGTATGGGAGATGATTATAATAATTTCTTCAACCATACCCGGGATCCTTCTGCCGCTAAAATGGGCCCATAGAGAAGCCCCACGCTTATCTTTATGTCTGCTAACTTTCAAGCAAAGGTTATCTTTATGCTGGATTTCTTTAACTCTGTATGGCCTTTGCCATGGGTTTGGTAGGATGTTGCTTTACATTCTTCCCACTTGCAAAATAACAATAACAAAAACAAAAAATATATTGTGATTGGATGTTTGCCCCCTTGATAATTCACATATAGCTTATAATATTCATCATTGTCGCGTCTGGTCGAATTGTGATCGAATTGTGAGCTGTATTTTTATACAGTTAAATGGCTAGGAATCTTCTCATATGATCTTTGACAGGCTTTTGTTTTGTTTGAAGATCTTTCAGTCTGAGAAGAGATCCCAACTTATTTCTTTAGGCGTTAATGTGATCGTCGGTTGTTTATCAGGATTCCATTCGGGATTTTGTACTTAACTGGAAAGCCGGAACTGATCGAATACTTATCTGGTTCCAGACGATCGCGGACCCACTCGCTCGTCTGTAAATTGTTGGCAAAGTTTTCGTATTTTTCAAATCAAGTCTCTTAGGGTTTAATTGACCTCAAGGATGAGCATTCCTTCTTGGTTTCATTCACCGTTTTTCTCTTATAACGATGTCGCGAACAAGTTTGATGTCGAAAGTGTATCGAGCAGCTCCAATCCATTTCTGCCAACGCAAGATCCATTTCTATCGAGTTATAATACTGATCATCATGCCTACGGATCTAATTTGTTCGATAGCTACAATTCCGAAACCCCAGCCGGCCTTTCGAATCCTCCTTTAATGCAAATATTCAGCAATTCCAGTCCTCCAACTGATGGTCAGTCTTGGAATATATTACCAGGCTCCGCCACGGCTGACAGAAGAAGCCACAAAATGATTGAAAGACAACGGCGTAAAGAAATGAAAGTGTTTTTTTCACGGCTTAGATCATTGCTCCCAGAAGAAAATCTCCGGGTATGTGTTTTTCTGGTCAATATCTAGGGTTTTGAGACATCAACAGTATTATCTAGGGTTTTATTCAATGGAAGTTGGATGTTATGTTGTGCAGGGAAAACGAACAGTGTCAGAACAAGTACTGGAAGCTGTAAATTACGTTGGCCATCTACAGCGAAAAATCGAAGACCTTTCAGCCCAAAGAGAGAAAATGAAGGTCAACTCTGATCAGAATGCAAAAGTTTCATTCGAGAAATTTTGGGATAACACTCCGCCGTTCGGAGGATCAGATCGGGAATACCCTGCAGTGAAAATAAACTCTGTGGGTTCAGGTGTTCAGATCTGCATGAACAGTTTGGAACATGAGATTGTGTACTCTGATATTCTATTGGCGTTGGAAGAAGGTGGGCTTGAAGTTGTGAGTGCTGCTTCATCTGTCATTAACAACAGAGTTTATCATACCATACACGCCAAGGTAATCTCTTATACTCGTCACTGGTAATATCCTTCTTCTATGAATAGGATAATCTTAACTCCCTAAAAACACATGCAAACCTTTTGCGAGGCTAAAAATCCAAGGATAAGAAAATTTCATGGTTTTTATGTAAACCTTTTGCATTGCTAAGAATACAAGGATAAAAAGAATTCATGTTTTTCTTCTTAAATAAATAAAAGTAGGACGCCTACTTTTTTTTTAATTAGGGTTATGCACATTTTACATGGACATCTCTTTGCACCCTTGTCTAAAAGCAATTGGCTTTTCTGCCTGCAATAAGCATATATGTTTATATGTTTTCTTAACGATGCAGGTGTTTGATCTCAATACTTTTAACATCCACACCCTCTACCAGAAACTTTGGCATTTGATAAGCACTCACCACACCAAGATTCAGGATCTAAGGACTACTGACGCTCGAGCATAATGTTTTGTGCGGCATAAATGAATGTTTTTAAAGGTCTGTCAAGCTTATATTATGCATCTATCTTAAACTGAGTAATAGATTTGTCAGAAATGCTTGGTTGATAAACCGAATCAATCAAAGATTTGTTAGAAATGCATATCGACTGAGTCCACTCGCTTAAGGTTGTCAGAAATTCTTGGTCGATAAATTGAATCACGGATTGGCTATAAATGCATATCGAGTGATAGAGTCGTGAAGGTTCTAAACAAATAGAATAAATTTGGTAACCTGAATATTTGATATATAGTAATGTTTTTGGTGCAATTTTATGAAGGACTGCTGTCATGTTTGAATTGAAAGCGTATATAAATTAACATTATGAAGCACAAGTTTTTCCAAGAAGCTTGGTACATAAAAACACCTTCACGGCATTTTGGAGAAACTAAGATGCACCTGATTATGTTAAATGCACTAAGCAGATGGTATCTGTGAAGAAATGAAAACAAACCATGTAAAATATCTTTAAAATGGTTATATATGACAGCGCGTCTCCCATCTCTTTACACTTCTTCCCTGCCATATAAAAAGATAGAGTTTTATTAAGACTCATTTATGTTACAAGTTTTCCTTATCATTTGAAGTATCCGGTAAGCAAATTAACCACCAACTTGGATTATCCAAGTTTTCCTTATCATTTGAAGTATCTGGTAAGCAAATTAACCACCAACTTGAATTATCAAGTTTTCTCTTTGAAATATCTGGTAAGCAAATTAACCACCAACTTGAATTATCCAAGTTTTCCCTCTCATTTGAAATATTTGGTAAGCAAATTAACCACCAACTTGAATTATCAAGTTTTCTCTTTGAAATATCTGGTAAGCAAATTAACCACCAACTTGAATTATCAAGTTTTTTCTTTTCTCTTTGAAATATCTGGTAAGCAAATTAACTACCAACTTGAATTATCAATTTTTCTTTTTGAAATATCTGGTAACCAAATTAACCACCAACTTGAATTATCCAAGTTTTCCCTCTCATTTGAAATATCTGTTAAACAAATTAACCACCAACTTGAATTATCCAAGTTTTCCCTCTCATTTGAAATATCTCATTTGAAATATCTGGTAAGCAAATTAATCACCAACTTGAATTATCCAAGTTTTCCCTCTCATTTGAAATATCTGATAAGCAAATTAACCACCAACTTGAATTATCCAAGTTTTCCCTCTCATTTGAAGTATCTTGTAAAAAAATTAACCACCAACTTGAATTATCCAAGTTTTCCCTATCATTTGAAGTATCTGGTAAGCAAATTAACCACCAACTTGAATTTCATTGAGTTAACTGCACCGATAGAATGCAGCCATATTGAATAATTCGATCTCTGAGTCACACTTCTGATAAGATGATAGATTAGCATTTTCTCTTATGAAACTTGATTTCATAATTCTCCACCCATATATCTAAGTAAATAGGTAGGATAAATGTAATGGCTTTAAATGTATCTTAATTTAGGCTTTATTATGCGTTTAAAAGGATTAACTTCATGAAAATGATTTTTTTTGGAAAATTTTAATAGAAATATATTTAAATTGGATATACTTAAATAAATTGGTATAAAAATGTCTACTAAAATATTATATTTAGTGGAGTAAATTTACTATTCATTATTTTCAAGATAATCAATGTTTAAAACTCATGTGAATAGTTAACATTACTTTAATAGTAGTTTTCTTCCAAAGTTACTATATAGATTTGTAATGATTTATCTATGGTCTTTGGTCAATTAAAAATAATCATGTATGAAAAAATATAAAAGCCACCCAATAACTTTTACTAACTTTGCCCATCCCTATTATGTGAGTGGAAGACATGAAAGATATTTTAACCTTTAATATGCTTTCTTACTTTAGTAGTTGGTACTTCATTGTTCATTTCTTTTAACCCTTATTATAATCATCTAGTATCTAGAAAACTTTATGGGTTACATATTACTTTAGTAATTGGTACTTCATTGTTCATTTATTTTAGTACTTATTACAATCATATAGTATCTATAAAACCCTACGAGCTACCTAAAACAAAAAGTTTATCCCCTTCACTAAAGAGTATACACTTAACATAAACTTCTTTATCACTAATTAGAAAAACACTTCGTAGTTTCCAAAATTTTAACCTCATTCACTTCTATTCCACCTCGATTTCCTTTAGAGGATTCTTAGTTATACATACTCTCTCCCTTATCTACAAGTGGCTCTCTTAATAAAAAAAAGAAAAGGAGGCCCCTCTTAATTTATCCCCCTCCTATCTTCTATGGCTCCATTAATTAAAATAATTGCCCCTTTAAGAAAAAGCATGCCAATCATTCCAATTCACATGTTATCTTTAATAAACCCAAGGTAAATTAAATGATATATATATATTACATAAAAAAAAAAAAAATGAATCTATAGAGTTATGTAGAGGATTAGATGTTAGTTTAGATAACCTCCTATGGAGTGTCCTCTTCTTTACTTATTTCCCCATTAATAAAAATGTATTTTATTAATAAAATTCACTACCTCTAAGATAGGAATCATGATTTTTTCTCTCTAAATATTATAAAATGAACAATCTATGACATCTACATTTAAATAAAAAAAGACTAACAACCCTAGAAATAATATAGGTTGTATATTTACCAAAGTTCTTTCCATTCTATTTGATAAAAAGGGCTCTAATGAAATGGTCTAAAACACATCTATCTATGATCCAATGTACTTTTACAATTCCTTACAATTTAATCAAGGCAATTTGTGAAAAAATACCAAAACACTTGATATAATTGGTCTCTCTCCTCATCTTTCATTAGAAAATGATGATATTACCTAAGTCCATTAATTGAAAATATATCTAGTGGTTGCAATTTATTTGGTCAAAATTTTCCATGATAGTTAAATTGTTAGTGACACAACTTTGTTGGCACAAAATTCCATGGTAGTGTTTGAGCTATATGCTCCTACATGAAACTCTTCATCTAAGTGGAAATGGCATCTTTATGCTAAGGACCAACTTTGTAGTTGAATATTTCACATCAACTGATTGATGAAGAATATTCTTTACCAAATACATTGGGAAACTAAGCCCCTATATTTTTGTTTCTCCTACCCCACACTCTAACTTATGTATGCTTTCTTTTAAGTTTCAACTTCATTTTCACTCTCTTCCTTATTCTTAATATCATTTCAGGCTCCTTGGGCCTACAATTATTAACATCAATTGTAAATTTCTTCTCCATGAGATCAACGTGATTTAAATACACAATTCTATTCATGCCATTGGATATTATCGCAGTCTTCATTGTTTCCAATGGATATAATGTGGGAATACCATGATACCACTTACTATCTTTTTCAACCTCTACATTGACGTTAATCTATTCAATTCCTTCAAATGACATCATCAAATACTAACAATACATTTTCTTCAAAATGCTCCACATCAGAAGAGTTTCTTTCATTGATTCATCTCCCAAATGTTCTTACTCAAAATCATGTTCACATTATACTTTCAATTCATCTTCCTCATTCATCATATTGTCTTGAATCATACCCAACACCATCGTCATTCCTTTCTATAATAAATTCTTTATTAAATAATTTTCTTTATCTATTTAGAGATTTTTTTAAAATAGCTTACTTTTATCATCTTCATGAACTCCTTCACTTAGGATGTTTCTTTTTTAAAATCTTGGCATTATTCATGATGCATTACATCAATCTATTTAATTCCTTAGTTTTGGTGTAGAAATCGAACTTAACACCTTGTGCATCATCACCATCTTCTTCCTCAACATTATCCTCTACTTGTGGGATGCATTTTGCATCATGCCCTTCCTAAACATATTCGTTAGAAATTACATCAACATAAAATTCATCCTCAAAATTCTTCATGTATGTTGCTTCAAGTTCCAAATTGTGATGAATTTCATTTCTCTTCATTTTTCATCTAGTACATGGAAAATTCAACATTTCATCAAGGTGTTGTTCATAATTTTTTTCATCTTCAATAATGATAGAAGTCCATGCACAATCACAAAAAATAAAATGGTTGAATAAAATAATGTTTTCTTCTAGGTTCTCTTCTTCCTCTATTCCTATAGCTTAGACTATTGCACATGCGACTTTCATAGTTTCCTTCTAATTATACATATCCTCCCTTGCAATAGAGGCATTATATTATTCATTTCCACTACTACTATGGTATTATTCATATCCATTTGTTCATGTCCATCATTAGTATGGACTCCTTCAAAATCACACTCTTTCTCCTCCATGATAGAGGATTCTTCATTCACACAAAAACTTATCATGGTAATTTCCATCTACCTTCCTTCACCTTTTGTAGTCTTCAAGGCCATTTTATTTTCAATTTCTTCAGTTTATATTGTAGTCTTTATCACAACTACTATTTTCTTATCCTCAATTACTACAACAATATTATCATCATTTGCATTGCTTATATCGTTAGATCGACTGCCTTATCCACTCATCAAATCCTCAATCAATTTTATTTCTTTAATAACCTTAATCATTTTATCCTCATTAATAAATTCTTCTTCGTCATATATCACCTAAAATTAAAATCATTTTACCTAATAATACACTTGTTTGATATCCTCTTTCACAACCTTCTCATGATCTATCATTTATTTTACAAAATCTTCTTCAAATTGTCGTTCTTTAGCATTATTCACATCAAATTTGTTTCCCAAATATTTAGATTCTTTATCAAATTCATCAAATTTTCTTCAATATCAATGACATCATTTCCTTCTTCTTCAACTACAACTTCAATATGTCTTCTTTCTTCATCCACTATACTTTCACATGCACAAACATTAAAGTCATCAAACAATTTCACTACTCCCATGGGCATATGCTACAAGTTTCCTTCCTTATCTACTCCATGGTTGATGTCTTCATAATAATCATTATCAGCTTCTTCAAAATATACATAAGATTCTATAAAATCATCACAATATATCAGTGAACTTGAATTCCTCCATGGAAATTATCCAACATTTCTCCCTTTTCTGGTGCACACTAAATAATTTCATCGTTATAATCATAATCCCCATATTCACTTCAATGCAATTCATTATCTTCAAATTCATCATAGTATTAATTATGCGCCTCCTCCTCTATGATTTATTCATCTATTCTTTGATTCTCATCATCCTCAACAACAAATTCCCTATCATGGAACAGATTCTCTACTTGCTACAAAACTTCCAAACTTTTTTAATTAATTCACATGCAACTGAAACTTCATTCTCACTGCAAGCATTTTTACCCTCTAACAATATCCTAAGGCCTTAACTTGATCTAGCTTTCCCTCAATTCCTTGAGCTTCTTCCAAATATTAGATAAGAAATAATTTTATTCATGCATTCACCTCTTCCACCCAAGGCCTCTTTTTAGTAGAACCTTCTTTTGTTGAAAACCCTCATTTTCACTCATTTTCAATCCCTTTATGAACCTCCTCAATGTGCAACTTATTATAAGACATTAGATGGATCTACTAAACCTTATTTTTAGAGTTGTCTTGTCAAATACCCATGATTATCCTTCCCTTAAATGCTCACTCAATAGTTCTACCTAGCTTCAAATCTCACTAGAATTATTGTCTTCTTCAAACTTCTTGAATCTCATGGATAATTCTACTCACAATTGGAAGTATGGAGCTATCTAAAACTACACATAGTATCTATCAATGATAGTTGGACATGTTTTCAAATATGCACCTTCTCAATGTGCAACTTATGAAACTTTATGTGGCTCTACTAGAACTTATTTTTAGAGTTGTGTTGTCAAATACCCACGATTCTCCTCCACTTAAATGCTCACTCAACAATTCTGCCTAACTTCAACTCTCATTGGAACTGTGGTCTTCTTCAAAATGATCCATTCTCCTATATAATTCTACCCACAATTGCAATTATGAAGCTATCTAAACCTTCACATAGTGTTTATTCAATGTTAGTTGGACCTATTTTAAAATAACCATTTGGAGACTTCAAATCCACCTTCAATTCTTCCAACTTACAATGTGATCTCCTTTTCCTTTACTACCCACAACATGAAATCTTCTCAACAACATCTACCCAACAACAACTAGGGTTGTTATTGTTTAAAAAAATAAAAATAAAAATTGTGTTTCTTTGATACCATTAATAATGACATATGGGTCCCCCATAACCCTCGTAAATTACACAATTCATGAACACCACACAATGTCAAATCTATGTTCCCATATGACATTTGCAATCCCCTACAAGTTTCTTAAACCAAACACAAAATACCATGAGTTCTATAGGCTCAAAATCCAAGAACAATATTTAGAGGCACCATAATTAAACTCATGCATTCAAAAACACATTAAAACATAAAAGTCTTGGATTCAAATTTTGGGCTTAATAAGCCTTTTATTAATTTTCAGAAAATTTACAAACATGCTTGACAATGTTTGTTTCACATTTCTCCTTTGCAAATTACAAATGGGTCATCAAAGCATTTAATTCTTCATTACCAATCCTATTTGTCTTAGTATTAGCAAGGTTTTTATAACAATTCCTCAATTTTCTTTGAAAATAAAGCTTTTACCCACAACGTCTATGAAATTGCTCTCTAAAGTTCCTTGAAAATTTCTTCAACAATTATATGCTATCCTTCTTCTCCTTCTTTTATTGTATATCCTACATCTTTAACCCTTCTTCTATTTTCCCTTCCTATTCATTTGTGTTCCTCCTTTATTTCCTTTACAAAGTATATCCATTATACATACTATTTTTTATGTTCTAACATCTCCCAATAAAACAAAGAGGTCCCTAACAGCTTATCCCCTCCTATATTCTATAAATTCATTAATTAAGATAAAACAACTTCATTTATTAAGATAAAACAACACTTGAATAAAAACATGCCACACATTGCAATTCGCATGTTATCTTTAATAAACCCAATGTAAATTAAATCATATGTCTGGCCTAATTAAAATGCACTTTGAGAGTTATCGAGAGAGATAAATATTAGCTTTGATAACCTCCTCTAGAAACATCCTTTTTACTTATTTTCCTATTTATGAAAATCTACTTTAATTAATAAAATTAAATACCTTTTCACTAGGGCTAATGAATCTTACTATCAAAATATTTTCTCATAGGGATGATTTCTGACACATCTGTATTGAAAACAAAGACAAATGACCTCTTAAATAATAGAAGCCATATATTTACATTATAAGATCTAACATTGGTGAGATAAAGTGGTTATGATCGGATGGTCCAAAACATGTCGTGGCACTTCCTACGTTTGCTCCAATGTAGTTTTACAATTCTTCACAAGGAAATCTCGGTTGCTTGTGGAAAAACACTTTAATAGACACTCTTATTGGTATCTCTCCTCAAATCCTATACGAAAATGTTGATATTACTAATGGGTTGTTGATTGGAAATATATCCCGACTCTCAGTTTTGTTCCATAGAATGTTTAATCCACACTTGGGACCGCCACCGTGGGCTAAACGATTATTCATCCAAAATTATCCATGCCAACTAAGTTATTGGCGCCACTAAATCTTGGACTTGGACTTGAGAAAAAAATGCTCGCCACTTGAATTCTGTTGGTGCAAAATTCGGTGGTGGCATTCGAGAGCTAGATGCTTTTGGATCACTTTTACCTCTTAACACTTTGTTCATTATTAGGATTAAAACCATATTTACATTCCTACATTTGTTATTTTCTTAGTCCATTAGCAACTTTGAGTATCTCATAATTTGAAATTGTAGCAACTTTGAGTATCTCATAATTTGAAATTGTTTTACACTTCTATTTAGAATTTCATAGTTAATTAACAACTTTGAGTTTTTCATAACTTGAAGTTGTTTTATATTTTTATTTGCAACAATTTTCAAGAGAGTTTCTGAAATGAAAATTTTGATTAGGTTATTTCATCCTTGATCAACACTATATATATATATATATATATATATATAACTAAGAAGAGTTCATACCCATAAATATTTGGAGTCTACTTACCAAAGTGAGAGCCTACATTGTGACTATTCATGTGACAACTTTCCTTAATTAGTAACAATAAAATGGATTTTAATGAATATAAATTGACTTTTAAATTTATATAAAGGAATTTATGTTTCTCTTTTACATCTTTATATTTGTGTTTTGATAAAATCTAAACCAATAAGAAGAATATAACAAATTCTCTTCTCTTACTTAAACAAAGATTTAATTAACATTTTTTTCTTTCACATTACAATTATAAATGGTGCATTTATTTTCAATGCTTAAAATACTAAAAAATCATATACTATAACAAGTTAAAAGATAAAACAAACTTAAAGAAAAGAGGATTTAAGAGAAAAAAATGATTATTAAGTTTACTTTGTCTCCTTACCACTTCAATAAATTGAAACTCTTCACATGACTTAAAAATGAAAATGCTTAATAATTAGATATTATATCTAACTTATTTTGTATGTTAAACTAAATTCTATATTTACCATTTCAAGAAATTGACTCTTTTATACACTTAGCAGTTATATATAACTATCTTATTTTAATAGGTTAAATTTTTATTTTTCAAAGTTAATAATCTATTATAAATAGTTATAAAAGTTAGAAACAAATGGACTCTTTTCTATAGACTTAGCAACTATATATAACTAACTTATTTTTATAAGATAAACTTCCATTTTTTTAATTTAATAGCCCATTATTGTTAGATATAAAAAGTTAAAAATACTTTCATTTTCTCTCTAATTTATTAATAACTTATTTTCATATAATTTACTAATAGTACTCATGTATATTTTTCCTTAATATAAATAACATTTTTTCAACAAATCAGAAAAAAATATCTTAAAAAAATAGTTAAATTATCAAATTATATAAAGTTATCTCTTATATTACTAAAACAATATGATATGTTTATCATATCCTTAATATCCTTAAAAATGAAATTCACTATAGGGAAAATCATTCTTATAATAATTTTTTTTATTTTCTAAAATTTTAATATATTTAGAAAAATATTTAATATTATTTTTAATTTAAAATAATATGAAATACAATATTTTAGATGTTTTCAATTTAATTATTTCATTATATTTATAAAGAAAAATGTATTTGACATTTTGATTACTTTTCTAAATTATTTTTTTTTTTATCTTTTATTAAATAATGAGAAGAATTAACTTTAAGTGTTAGTGTTATATTTTTGTTAAATCATTTCATACACTATATTAAATATTAAATTTTAATATATTTACTTTTATGTAAAATAAAAAAATGCCATTACAATATTAT